>JAIPRL010001377.1:0-85110 GCA_025469235.1 Pemphigus obesinymphae | reverse complement strand
AGAAGCAATACTTGGTCGTAATATATTGTATTTGGCTTGTCGCCATCATATTCATGAAATTATACTGGAGGAAGTCTTTTCTACATGTGTGGACCTTTCTTTAGCTCCTGAAATACCATTGTTCAAACGATTTAAGATGTTCTGGCCAAATATCATCAAAGATGACTTCATTCCTGGGATCATTAATGAATCTCTACTATCCGCATTGGATTCTGTCAAGAATGAAATTCTTTCATTTACAACTGAGCAGTTAAATACTAATCATTCTAGAGATGATTATAATGAACTGTTGGAACTAACTTCTATATTCTTGGACGTTCCTTAAAGAGGAATCAAATTCAAGAAACCAGGAGCAATGCACCGTGCAAGATTTATGGCTCGTTTGATTTATGGTATTAAGATTTTTCTTTTTCGAAATGGTGCATTTCATTTAACTGCTCGTGAACTGAATGGACTCAGGGATCTTTGTATTTTTGGAGTCAAGTTTTACATCAGAAGCTGGTTTTCATCAAGTCTTGGAATATCTGCCCCAAAAAATGATCTTCTCTTGGCACAAGGCTTACTGATTTCTGGAGACAGAATTTCTCTAGGAGCCCTTAAGAAGCTTAAACGACACTTATGGTACCTTCCAGAGGAACTTATTCATTTTTCTTTCTTTGATGACACAATCTCGGTTGAAGAAAAGAGAAAGTGGTATTAAGATTAGACATTCCTCCCATTTTTGAAGATTCATTTAAGCGAATAACTCTTTCTGACCAAGAAATTTTAGATAAAGAGATTTCTGACCTTGTGACAAAGAACACAAGGACATTTTTTGAAGCACTTTCCTTAAATAGCGATTTCCTGAAAGAGGACCCTGAAACTTGGGCTGATAACCCAATATATCGTGAACTCCAACAATCTGTGGCCAAACTACGTGTCACCAATGATACTGCTGAGAGAGGAGTGGCTCTTATACAAGAGTACAATGGGTTGTGCACTAAATTGGAAGAGCAAACACAGTTCATACTTCAAGTAGTGGCACAGCATCGTAAGTTTCTTCCGTCCATCACTAAAGAAGCAATCACCAAACAAATATGAAACGCCAATATAGTCTTCATCCTTATATTTTAAACTGAATTGTATGTAAATTTTAATCAAAAAATTGTTAAGATATCTTTCTATTAGGAAATATTTTTTTATATAATTATGTTTCTGTACATTTGTACCTAACCTTAAAATTTAAGAGATTATATGCATAAGAATAAAAAAGCCCCTCTTTTTAGTAAACTTTAACCCCATTGAGCATACCTTAAATATTAATTGATTTGAAAAATATTTTTTGGGGTTTCATTTTAACCTATTTGGAATACTATTAGGGGGTGCCCGTTTCATATTTCGAAAATTGAAAAATAAGGACCATCCTAATGTTTATAATAGAATGAATGATTCGTTATTACAGTATTATATTGTCGTGTTAGAGAATATAACATAATATATATTAATATATTTTTTATTAATCCGTAGTATTATTTGATTGTAAACCACCAGATATTTTAGACACAAGTCGCTACTGCACTACATACAAAATAGATAGATTACATATGACATATAAAAATTCTCAATGAGTTAAACATTGAATGAATGTCAACTAATCTCATAAAAAAAAATTTTGTAATCAATTGTATCAGTATTTAGTTTAATTAAATTAAATAATTCATGTAGATTCTTACTTATATCCTTTCCAATTTTACGTGCAGCCAAATAAAAAAAAGCAGTTTTATATGGTGGAATTTTTGCAGTGATAAAAAATTTACAACTTTTTTTCGGCCATGCACATAGATTTGTTTTTGAATCGAACCAAAATGATGGGACTACTTTGAATTTATGAGGATTAAATTCCACAATACACCAAGTCATCTCTATAATTACAACATAATCAAGGTTACAAATAATGTTATTAAATTATAATTTTAATAATTCATTTAAACATAATATTAGTTTATCAAACTAATAATAAAACTACATACAAATCTAATATAACCTAATTCATATTTTAATTGTCTACAGGTTAGTTTGCAGATCCATTTTAGCTATAGAAATTTTTTTATATTAATATTATTTGTTATACCAAATTATTAATGTAAAAACTATAACTCCAAATATTAATGTCGAATACGGAATGACATACTTATAGGTATATAATACTATAATATTATAATGGTCATAGCCTTTTGGGTATAGTAAAGCAGCCATTCCACAATACACCTCAAATAAATTTACAATAATCAAAGGTTCCATTTTTACCTATAAAACCTATCGAATGAAAGTGCCGTCGCCGTTAGTCGTGTACACGTGCCGCCTCTATCTTACTTTATGGTACAGAATATGAGCGGATACTAGTACTACAACTCAGTGTATACCAGGTTATTCGGGGTCACGTTGTATAATACTGACCTGCATGTAGCGGACAAGTTTTTGTCCGAAATCGGAGTACACTCTTAATGTGCCCGGAATATAGATGATGCCACCCCACATTCGCTGTCGTTGTCTTTACGGGAAATTTAAGAAATTTATGTTCTATATTCTATTTATAATTTGTAATAATATTATCAGAGTAAATTGATTTATTATTAAATTAAAATACAAGAACATTGACCATGTTTTGACATTATTGTGTATTTTTTGAAAATACACACCTAGGTAGGTATATAAAAAAATTTTTTTGAAAAAGTGATGAAAGAACACACATCATTGTTTAAATTGTAGAACAATAAAGTCCTAACTTTTAAATGTAATAATATAAGTTAGTTCACTCTAATATAATAAAACTGTATTGATTCTGTAGAATGCAAATTTTCTATACCCACTTGTTAGATAGGATACTGGTGGTATCCTATGGATATAAATATTGAATTTAAAAACAATGCCAAATAATTTATTTCAATAAAATTCAATTGAAATAAATTGAAATTTATTTCAATAAAATTATTCGGAGCTAGCTCGGTATAATATATACATGTAATTTATTACTACATTTGTAAATGTATTATATATCTATATATGAACACATAGGTACTCTATATAATTTCAATTTTCTACCCATTTTTTTGAATTATGATGAAATTACCTATCTATTATTTTTCTTCCTGGTTTACTATTTTAAGCTTTTTCCTTTAGCATTTATTAAAAAAATACTTCTTTAAAGAATCATCCCCATCAAATTTCCTATTAGAAAATGGGTACACATGTAAAATTGAAGAAAGTTTTCTGATCAAAAAATTGTTTCCAAAAAATAAAAATCATTTTTTTAAACATCATTTGAAACCACTTCCATCACTTCACTCAGAGAATCTAAAACAACCAATTAGGTACCAATTTCCTCATACTTATAGTTTAATTATGATTATAAGAATATATTGCTCAATAGGAATTAAATATTACAGAACTTTTCATAATATACATTTTTTGTCATCTTTGCATATATCTCAGGCATAAATGAATCTAAAATCACTGTAGTATTTTCAAGACAATTATTAATTTATCAATAGAGTATGAATTTATATGCACTAAAATTATACATACAAATATGCATTAAAAAATGTTTAAATATGAATAAAATAAGTTTGGAAAACCTATTCTGTGAGTGTACTTAATTCCCAGTTTCTAAACAAATTTTAAACAACTAACTATAATTCCATAAATAATTTGTATAACCTACTATACATTTATTATTATTCAACACCTAAAATTTACAAAACTAATACAAATTGTAAATATTGATATTAGTAACCACAGCAATGAATTGTAAAGATATTATGTATTATATAATACATATTCAATATAAAACAAATAATATTTATCTTCCTTGTAACAGGGTTGGGTAATAATGGCAATAATTGTAACCAAATTACAATTTAAATGTAATTTCCATGAAGCAATGTGTTTTTTTTTTTGACATTATAAATTGTAATACCTATTGGAAATGATAAAATCTAGTGATATCTATTAAAAATCAATATACATTTATTTTTGAATCTGGATAGGTACTAATAAAACGTATTTTCTATTATTAATACAATGACCTGATAAGAGCAAAAGCCCATCCTCTGGTAAAATTTGGAAATAAAATGCCCTACTTTATATTTCAGAAAATACATTTTTTAAATTTGTATTATTTTGTACCTATACATTTGTACCAATTATTTGATATTGAATCTGTTAAAACCTGTTTGAAATATTTAATCAAAATAACAATTCTGAGCAAAGTTTTAAATTATTTTCTGATTAATAATAGGTATCTAATATATTTCCTTCAACATTCAGAAAACTACTTCAAAATTCTAAAATATAAAAAAATGTATCAATAAGTACAGGTACCTAAATGAAAAAATATTTAAAATTTTCAATTGTTTTTTGTGAATTAGGTACCTACTAAAAATTGGTAATTTATTCAATATTATCACGACAATATTATGTTATGATATATATATTATTGTTATACCTAAATCGGAAAAGAATTAATGCCAGATTTAAAATTTTCACCATAATATTATTATAACCATTATATATATTGTATATATTTTATATAATATATCATATAAAATATATTTTATAAATAATATATATATATATATATATATAATAGTAAATATAACATATAGGTATTATGGTGGAAATTTTAAATCTGGCATTAATTATTTTCCGATTTAGGTATAACAATAATTTTGGGTAGGTAGGTATAATTTTAATTTAAGCTTATACTTACTATATCTTTTAAATTTCCTCTATATTATTGTACAACCAAATGATTCCTCTCTCTATGCAGAATCTATAATTTACTATCTAATATTTTGTATAATTAATACTGTAGGTACCTTATTTAATATAGGTACAGTATTACATTATATAAGAGGGTAAACTACTGCTGGAAATTAGTGTACAAATCATTGAAAATCTTTAGATATCCATCATGGAAATCATTTGGAAATTGGCAATTCGATGTAGGTACATTTTTAACAGTGGTGGTATCCATAATTATACAGAGTAGGTAGTGAATTACAATTTTAACATTTCAACATAATACAACGAGAACCAACCTATTTTTAAAAATAATTTAGAAATTTACCCAACACTGTATTTAAAATTATTTTAAGGAAAATATTAAAAGTTAGATAAGAAGTTTATGTAGAGAAACCGAGAATTTTAGGGTCTAAGTAGGAGTACACTAGGATTAGGCTTACTTATTTTTCTTGGTAATGGATGAAATAATAAAGAATATACACAGCAAGATACCATAGTGTATAATGTTTGCAGATGATATAGGACAGAATCCTAAGGGAGTTAACAGTAAATTTGAAGTGGAGAGAAGCTCTAGAAGGTAAAGAATTAGGAGAGATAAAACAGAATAAATAAAGTATTCTTTTGGATAAGGGGAATACAAGAGTGAAAAGAAACAAGTAATAAAGTTGAGTGGGGATGAAGTTGGTGAGGTTGAAAGGTTCAAGTAATTAGTATCTATTCAAGAAAAGACTAATACCGACAGTATACACTCGCTGAGACGTCGCGAGAGCATATTGGGTACATTCAATTGCCTCGTTTCGTCTCACTAACACTTGGTGTCATGTTAGTTTTTTTTGCACGAGTCAAAGGCATATGAGGTGGGATACCGAAAGCAAGTGTGTAATTAACCTAAGACAAGCCGAAAGTGTACTGCATGCACTCAAGCTTAGTTGTCTCACTAAATGTCTCGCTGAGACGTCTCAGCTAATATGTACTGCCGGCATAATGATTTCAAGGGAGATATGAAACACAGAATTATTGAGTATGGATGGATGAAGTGGAGAGAAGCGTCAGGTTTGTTGTGTGATAAAAGGATCCCAATTAGGTTAAAAGATGGGTAACTTTATAAGACAGTGATGATATACGGATCAAAATGCTGAGCAGTAGATAGGAAGATAGAACAGAAAATAATAATGATTAGGTGAGAATGTGAAGGTGGATTAGTGGAATGACTAGAGAAGGCAAAATATGAAATTAGTATAAGGTAGGTACCTAGAATAACAAGAGTTGCTTCAATAATAGACAAAATCAGAGATAATATATTGAGATGGCTCGGGTATGTTTTGAAGAGGGAGAAGACAGAAGCAGTAAGATTAGTAAAGAAAATGTATGTTGTCAGAAACAGAAGAGGGTGACCGGAAAACAGGCAGGGGGATGTAATGGGCAGTGATATGAAAGCAAGGAGATCGAGTTAAGTGCAAGTGCAGGACTACGGTAGCGGATCCAAAATAATTGAAAGATAAGATAGGTAGTGAAATATGACGTTAAAATGAAAAATTTCTAAATGGGTATTTCGAAATACGCGAAAATTCGTGCAATACCAGTTTATATTTGTAATTTATTAATTTATTAAATTTGTAAATTTTCGAATTTGTGCTCAAGTAGGTATCTATACAGTATTGAGGATACGGTCAACCAGAATAATAATTCCTACCAACTCAAAATATAATATGCCAAGTGCGTATACATCCGTGCCCCATGTTTTAATATAATATAATGAATAAATAACTTACCTGTAATATTATATTCTTGTCCGACGAGAAAACTTGGAAAATTACTCCTCTTGAATATTCAAGTGTACGTGTGGATTCAACAAGGTATAATAATACCCACCTACCTATAATACGTTATTATATATTAATAATAATGTATAGAGATATATAGGTATGTACAATTATATTACCGTCGAAACAAAATGGGGCGAACGATACGTGTGTAAAAGTATTTATAATAACTTTGAATAGTTGGAATATAAAGAAAAACGCATTTATCGGAAATCAAATTGGTAATGAACGAAAAATAGTAATAATAATAATCATCACTTGAACAACGTCAGGTTGTCGAGGGACCGTACAACACCGACCACAGACCAGAATGCGGACGACGGAAATAACAGCAGCTCGTAACAAAATAAACGAGCAACACGTCCTCGCACTCGTCAGTTTCGCACACGGTCGTGTGGCGAGATACGAGACCGATTTGCCTCCAAAGCCAGTGTTGCTAAATTTAAACGCGAAATTTTACCCAAGAATTCTACACATTATTTCAAATATGAATATCGTGACAAACAATCGGTTAAATAACACGGATTTGATAGTTTTATACCTAATTTATAGTACTTCAGTACTATTCAGTACTGAATAATAATAGTAATAAATTGTATTAATATACCTACCCGTCCCACATAACCAATCCCATCCGTTATTTATAGTAAATAGGTAGGTACCCAGTGCCGGATTTAGGGGGGGGGGAGCAAACCGGGAAAATTTAAAAATATTAAAATTTTTCGTCCCGCTTTTGGAAGTGGGGGTCTCACTTAATTTTTAATAGGAATTGACGAATGACCTTTTTTTTTTTTTTCTGCTTATTAAAATTTATAAAGGGGCGCTACAATTATTTTGGCGACAAATTCTCTAGATCCGGCACCGTAGGTACCTACCCACCTATACTAAATTTTATACGGTGAAATACTAGATGCTGTTCAGAATATGTTAAATTATCCAATAACGATGGAAAAATATTACGAGTAGGTAGGCACTTGCCCACCCCAGTCGCACCGTGAAGGCCGCGGTTGTTATAAAAATATTATACCGTGTACGGTTTTACAATAGGTATTATATGATCTGATGGCACTGATTTTGGAGGGAACGGTGTCTACAGCCGCGTTCATTCGACATGTTTTTCCCGAATTCGTCGTCATCTGTAATGATGGTCGATAGGTAGGTAGGTACCCGTTTCGGTAGTAAGCTGTCGGCCGACGGCCGTTGGCCTGTTTAGGTATAATAATATTTAATGCTTGGGAAAACCCAGGGTGTGTGTCTACCGATAGTAATAACATTGATTATAATATATAATCAATGGTAATAATAATATTATCTCCGTCAATCGTCTCTATCGGGCGATAAAATGCAAGACTACGCGGTCACGCTGGTAGGTAGGTACCTCTATTATTATACGTCGTCGTATACATCGTATACATTTTTAACGAAAAACTCGCAATAGCATTTTTCATTTTTATCGACTTACAAGCGCGTTAGGAACACGAAACAAAAAAAACAAATTACAGCCAACAATAATATTATCGTCTAGCGATGCCTATACGTATAGGCGGCCCTTTTCCGACAACGTTTTCATGTTTTGAAAAAAATCAAAGAAATTGATACGCCGCGCATGGAAAAATACATCTTTACTGATAGAACGTTTCACACCCGTGCGTATCATACGCGCCCGTTTTTTTCATCGGTGCGTTCGACAAAATCCATCCGCTTGGACCGTCGGTCACGCGTATGACACCATAGACTTATAAACAATATTATATATTAATATAAAAACAATATTTGCTTATAAGTCTAGTCTATGTATGAAACACGCTATCACTAATTAATATCCACTGATATATAATATGTTTGACATTTTCACGGCCGCGTATTTATTTACATAATGTTTATAATATATTTTATTTAATAGGTGTAGCACTTGTTTATTTTAAAAGTTAAAAATGATATAGATACTGCAGAACTTTTAATAATTGAAGTTGAGGACCGAAAATATTTGTGGGGCATGCTGGGGATGAAAATATAAAGACAGTGATATCAGTTTTTTTTTATATATACCTGTAGGTATTTTAAAGCTTATTCCGTTTTAAAATATAATGTGCACCGTGTAGAGCAATAACATTTGACATTTTTCAGTGTTCGTTGTACACGCTATACTGCAGGACTTCGCAGTCTCGAGTGAACACAACTCCAACGAATAAATTCAAAGGAATTTATATCGGCGTTTTCGTCGGTCGCGTATCTACTATCTACCAAACGGGCCTAAGGCGTGTAAAAATGCACGTACTTATTTAAAATCGGCTAGATAATTTTGTTTTTTAAAAATTTATTTTCATTTCATCTTTCTTCGATATTCTCAAATTGTTAAAAATGAAAAATGGGTAAACATATTTTTTTAAACAAATATCGCCTTTTGCATAACAATAAAAATTCTGTTGACGCACAAGAATATTTTTAAATGATTTTAAAATATATTCAAATTATTAAATTTTCGTATTTCTTAAAATTTCATAAAAATTGCTTATACAAAACTCCTTAAAAATTGGATGTATGACATCTTCTTAAATCGAAAATGTTTTATCCAAAATTGCACTCACATAAACGAACGTAGAGGTTTTGACGAGAACGTTCTCGTTTTTCAGAATAACACTATATAAGAATGAAACCGTCGTGTTTTACGTAAATATAGGTAGGTACATAAAACGAAAAAAGGTAAAATGTAAGTACCTATTTACCCATAAACGTGTCCAGCCGTTTAGTAGGTACGCAATTTCATCAATACTTATTAATAATTTTTAATTGTACTACTTGGGCTTAATGGAAACATGTGTTTGATTCGACGAAACTTTTCTACTTTACCGGAGAATTAGATTTTTACAATTTTTTTTTTCTTAAATATGTATTTTTCGACAAAAAAAAAATCATGGTGAATAGTCAGAATTTGGAAGTCGGACTTAACTTTTAAGTTATTTAGTGATTTAAAATTGAACGATTTTACCTTGTTTTTGAAGAGGTCAATATTTTTTAGTGTACTGCGTAATAGGTAGGTATATAGGTACTGTAGTCTAATGGTAGATTTCAGCAGTTTGACGCGCGGGGTTCACAGTTTATAACATTTTTGTCAGATACATTTTTTGTACTTTTTTTAAAACTTTTTATAGTTTATCAATTATCATGTAACATAATAACATATATTATCTATTACCTATATATTATATTTGTAAGTAAATGACAATTTAATTATGCGATATCGAGTAGGTACCTATATTAGCTTAAAATGTATAGGTATTTTTTGGTGGCAGTAGGTATACCTGTATACGTATTTAAGTACGTATATACGTATATACGTATATATTTATAGGTACTGTAGGTACCTATACTGTTACGTACCTAATATTTATAAATTACCGTTTTTTTAATTATATATAACATGAGCATGATTTTTTTAGGTACTTCAATCGGTCCTTAATAAATAAATCGATCAATTCAAATTTTTTTTAGAATTAAAAACTTTCAAAAGTCTCACTGCAATTTTGTTTATAGCTTTTAAGTCAATTTTTATACGTTGCGGGTGTTGTGGCCTTTTTTTATTATTCTAAAACTCTAGTTTTATTAAATTACCTTACATTTACCAATTATTGATATAATTGATATTTGCGCAGTTGAGAAAAATCCTTAGAATAAGCCCCGTAGACAGTAAAATAGTGTCTAATTTGGGGAGGGCAGGATGGGGCATTTTCCCCACCCTAAGATTTATGTGGGCCGATCGATTTTTACGGGCTGATCGACGTTTTAAAGCCTATATATTAATATATATTATTATACAAATATACAAATTACCATATCAGACATAGAATGTTATTACTATCTATACATAGTGGTCATGATAACATTACAGGATATAGTGAGCGGGTACTCTGTATTTATCGTGCATTTTCAAATTATGATCAAATTATGTTGTATTATATTTTGATTGGTCGGATACCACGTTCAAATAAGTTGATATGATTTTTTTTTTTACATTTTTTTTTTTTCAGATTTAACCCCCCCCCCTTCCCACTATAAAACATAGTTTTAATCAAATGAATATTGGAATTGAGCCGATCAAAACTTTGCCCCACTCTATAAGAAAAATGTTAATTATATACGCCACTGGTCCACCCTATAATGTATATTGCAAGAATTATTTTAAATTTTAAAATTACGAATCTGGTATAAATGTCAGTGGAAAAACTGGATTTTATTTTCAGTTTTTTTTTTTTATCAAATTCATTGCATATTCACTAGTCACTATGTAATTCGTTTCCAATCATTTAAAAAATCGCAAATATCTATATGTCGAGACACCGGCACCATGTTGTCTCATGCTTATTAATATGATATATATATAATATATACGTATAATGTGTAATTTGACACTATATGGTGGTAGATGGCGTATATAGGCGTAGGAGGTTCCTATATTTCGTACTCCCTCCCCTCCCCGAAATTTGATTAAAATTGAAATAATTTTTACGAATGATTTTTTTTTTTTTGCTATTTCGCAGTAATTTATTTATAATGATTTTTGGGGGAAATGTTTAGAATATAATATGTTGACAATATCTTGAAGTTTAAATGCTATTATAATACTATTTTTCAGCCGAATTTGACGTCATTAATATTTTCCTACTGCAGCCTTTTGATGTCATATTAAATTATTATATAAAACGCGTTAGTTAGGTATGCGATAATTTGGATAATCACTTTATTTCGGGAGTGACGTGTTGTTCATAATTTTCTTGTTTTCTTATTGTTTTTAATTTTAAAACGCAAACATAAGTATGAAAAACAGGACACAAAACACAGTCAATAAACTATATACTTATACACGTACACGTATTGGTTCTATGTTATCGGCGTCGTGTCATGTCGACATGTTTTTTAAAATAGTTTTTTCATTTACATGGGCTTTCGTAATAAATTGGCAGTAATTTTCGAATATATCTATCCGAATGTGCGAAGCCAGCGAATGTGCTAGCCAGCGACCCGGCCCCGTTTATAAGTGCTACCGATAGGTACTTAAATACAGTAGGTATTATAATTTATTCTGTTAAAAATTCTGCTCTATGATGACCGACATGGTCGATGTGTTTGAGCGCTACACGAATATTATATAGTAAATTCGGCGGTAACTTCAAAAGCCCAAAACTTCCAAACCATGTCCGTCCGGTTAAATCTGATTTTGCACTAATTATTTTCATCCAATACCATATAGGTAGGTACTGTGGCTGCTGGTGGATGTTGTAGGTGTCGAGGCAAACAATTTGTGAATTGTTAAGTAAATGTGGATATACCTAATACTATATTAGACAATAAAATATTTATAAGAGGCACCTACACAGCTAATACAATATATGTGGAATGATGTAAAATTTTTCTTTTTTCATTAGCTATTTATAGTAAATATATGTATTAAAAAAATAAAATAGAATGCAAAAAATTATAATAAATTACACTGGGATTCGAACCTATCATAAACGTCGCATTGCCTGCATATAGATTACTGCAGGAACCGTTGATTTCGAACGCCATTTATAAAATTATACAATATAATTATTTAAGTCGATACTGGCAAAAATCAGTTAAACTATAATTTTGTTCGAAATTAATTTATAAAAAATAATACGAATAAAATAAAATAAAATCACTAATATTATAATAGAATAGGTACTAAGTATAGGTACCTCCTATATTAAATAGTAATATTTTCATTATATTAGCACTACATATAGGTGCATTGGGGGAACAGTTAAACCACATGTGGTATTTTGTCGTTTAGCATTATAAATTACACGGAATAAAGTGTACGTCACCTACGAGGAACATTTTTATCTGCCTCGGCGTCGGTGCACCCGAATATTTCCAGCTCGCCACCACCACTTGATATTCATTTTTCTATTGAGCAACTGAAGTTTTAAAATTTTGGACACTCGGCGGTGTCATCGACACGGTATACTGTTATGTTATAGTCTATAGCTTTGTTCGTTTTCACAAATAGTGTGTACCTACTTTTTTATACACCAGTGTTCGTTTTGAAATGTATAGTCGTAACTCGTAAACGGTGTTTGTTTTAAAAAAAGTGTTATATCGGTGTAACTACACTATTTTTTTTACACCGACCGTACAGTAGGTGTCATATTACCCAATTTTCGGTGTCGGCCGTTATCACATTTGTTATCAGTTAATTTTTGATTCAACTGTCGAATACCTACCTAAATACAACAAGCTTTGTGTAGGTACAACCGTTCTTTCGCCACGGAATTTTTAATAATTTGTAATATTTTTTAATATTATATATTATTTATTACTAATATATTAATATTTATGTCAACAGAAATAATCATCATAAATAATCCACACCAAAAACATTTGTTTTGAAAAACCATACCTAGTCACACTCTTTACACTAAACCCAAACACTACACAGTACACATATTAGTGTACTTACACTTTTTTTTTTCAAAACGAACAAAGTCATTATACCGCGAATCACAGCTGAATATTTTTTGCCCCTCGGGCGCCTTTTTCGATTTCCGGCGGACAGCGCAATTTAATTCTGCCGGTGACCCGTGCCAGGTGCCCGCCACGGTTATCATTAATATTTGATATCAATAACTAATAAAAAAAATCTTGGCATTATTTTTTTTAAAAAATTCGAAAGATGATTGAATTTTTAAAATGGGTTCTATTCATTACAATATTGTAAACATTTACTAGGTGAGACTGAGCCTCACTTGCTTCATCCAGCGAGCTGCCACTGGGCCGTAGGTATGAAAAAAAGTGCAAAATCGGCATGGGCACTAAACTACATTTTTTCCTATCTTATACATACCTAATGTAATAAAATATAATGTGATGATTATGATACATGGCTTTGCTCTGTTTTCATAAAAGAATGTGATTTTGATTACACCTACCTGCCTATATATCTTTTTTTTTTATTAAACCGGTTTCAGTCCACAACCTTGCCATAGTCGAACATCCATCTACATTAGTATACAGAGCGTCGATATTTATTTACTATAAAATAATAGCTGTCATGCAACTCGGTGTACAGTGCGTATGTTTATTTGGATTAGCGTTGTAGCCGACCTGCGTGCATTTTGGTCTGATGCAGTCTTTATTCCGCGCGAAGCATAATATAATGGAACTTATCGTTGGCTGTCAATTCGTTTTCATTGTGTATTTGTATTTATATTTAAAATTAAAAATTTTAAAAATGTATACTCTTATAAAAATAAATATATATTATTATAAAGAACAATCTATATCAATACAATTTCAGCTTCTGTATGTTTGTGTCCGCAAACTCAAAAAACGGTCGACGGATTGTCTTGACATTTTTACGCAATGTTGCATTTCCATATAAGAGTGTTTTTATACACTTTTTATCCCGAAGTTCTCACGGGGACGGGAAATTATAATCTAATATATAAAAATGAATGTTTGTCTGTTCGTGACTTATGGACTCATAAAGTAGTGCGCAAAAAATATCTGTCGTACCTATATTAGTCGATTTCTCTGAAAATGATCTTTTTTATTGCTCATTTTTTATAAATTTTTGAAACTAATTCCCTCCCCCCCCTCAACATATGGCTCCTAGATCCGCCACTGTAATCACTGTAACGTCTTAGCGAAGGATCCCAGGTCTCTCGAATGTCCAAATAGCACTTGAAGTACCTTCAACTATGACAAATTTGACAAGGTACCAAGTTAAAAATTTGTCCTGAGGAACAGACTGTTAGGATTAGCTCAGGGTAGTTTAACCAGAATACTCCTAAGGTCAATAATGACTGACAAAATCACAGTAGGTATCAAAGTAAATATTAAGTACGAACACACTCCTGAAGGTTCGTACTGTACCAAAATAATAAAACTTGGTAGTTGGTACAAGACATTTTAATAAAATCGTAGCATCAAATAAAACGTTAAACGATGCGTATATACCACACATCGCTCTCAAAGGTTTCTATTGCAGACACCTCCTCGCAATGCCGATATTTAGACTGCGTTGGCATATATTATTGCTACATATGCATATACATAAGTACATAATATTATAGTATGTACATTGTACATATTATATACTATGTTTATATGATATATATAAAAGGATAGGCAAAGTTAATGAAATAATTTATTAACTAGATATATAGTTGAGTTTAGAAACTATATAAATATATATACTATATATATATGTTGTAAATAGGTATATAAATGTGTACATGCTGACGTGTATACTAATAAAACTAGAAATGTCATCACATCCGTCAAAATTATAAATAATAATTGTCTATGTTGCATTTTTTCTAATTATTATTGATAATAAAAATATTATGGTATTCTGTTCGGTCTCGCCCGTGAGGAGGTACTCGCAAGAGACCTTCGAAAAGGCGAGATATACTTAATATTTATGTTTTATATTGATATACGTTTGCTATTGTATTAAAGTGTTTTGTATTAAAATTTGTTTTATGAATTTGTGTTGCCGTACACGTCAAAACCTACATTGACGTATACGACAAAGTTGGCCCCCAACGGGACTCGAAGCTCCACGACCCCGAGATTATGATTTTTTTTTTTGCGGTTCAGTACACTTGCCAAGGATTCGATAACCACGACCGACATCTAGACGGAACAAGGATTTCACTTCAAGACTTTGGATTTTTTTTAATTGTACGACCGAGTACAAGTTTTGCCAAGGTATGGTGTATTATTTTCTCTCTTTCAGTAAAAATTTTTTTTTTTGGTTTTGACTGAACTTGTTTTTGTGTGTAGAAACTACATTTACCTACATTAATTTTCCTTCCTGAGTTTAGGGAATTATTTGATTTTACGTGTGGAAATACGTTTTATTTTTAGTTTTTTATTGTATGTTTTCTGTGAAGTAGAAAACCTACATTTCCGAGTTTTGAGTACCTTAGATAGGTAAATATTTTTTTTAACGTGTGTGAAATAAGTTTTTCTAGGTTTTTTTGTATGTTTTCTATGAAGATAAAAACCTATATTTCCGTGTTTTATAAATACGATTTTGAGTACCTACCTACGATAGAGAGGTAGGTACTTATATATATTTTTTTAACGTGTGTGAAATACGTTTTTCGAGTTATTTTATTGTATGTTTCTATATATAAAAAAACTTGAATTTTTTTTTTCGTATTTGATTAATACGATTTTCAATGTATTATAGTTAGATAGGCACATATATTTTTCACGTATGTGAGGCATCTTTGATTTGACCAAAACTTTTTTTCCGTTTAGGAAAGAAGAAATTTTTTTGGTTTAGGTATAATCGATTTTTACACGTTTACATTTTCATCACTATTGCTAGGTAAAGATTTTTTTTTACTAAAAAGCTAGTTTTTTATAAGGAAATATTTTTTTTCTTATTTTTATTTTCTTATTTTTTTTTCTTCCTCTTCAGATTTAATTAAATTAAATTTTTTCGAACAATTCACATAATTTTCTTTAAATATAAAATGGAATATGAGCGATCAAAATTTGGCTCTCTCTGAAATTTCTAATTCAATTAATAAAATTACCGATATTTATTCTTTAAAGAAAGATCAGCTTATTAACTTGTGCTTATTAAAAATAATTAAATATTTCAGGTAAGGTTATTAAAGATTTACGACATAGACTGGTTAGGTATTTCAGAGGAGCATTAAAAACCAATAATATAGACAATAGTCTAGATGAGGTAGAAAGAAATAAAATTATTCAAAATACTATAACACAGATAAACACATTAGATAGTGAAAGATCAGAATGTATTCCTTTCATAAAGGAATGGTTCGACAATAAAATTAAAAAATCAAATAAACAAAAGTTAGACAGTTTAGAGGTGAATCGTCCTGGCACCCGTAAATCAAAATTTTGACTGCGCACCGGTTTCATTTTTTTGTAACCGATTTGTAATTAAATGTAACCAGTACCGTTCCAGCGTCGTTCCAGCACCCGGAATTAAGATTGAATTTTCCGGCTAAGGTATTAGGTTACAAATTTGGATTTTGTGGTTACATTTAATTACAAATCGGTTACAAAAAAATGAAACCGGTACGCAGTCAAAATTTTGATTTACGGGTGCCAGGACGACTCACCTACAGTTTAGGAACCAGTGAAATTAAATAATTAAATGACTCATTATTAGAATTCCAAACATTTTTATTAGTAAATAATACACAAATAAAATTTGATTGCGACTATAAGGAAATAGTAGATGATATTTTTTCTATAAAAAATAATACGGCGATCGGGCATTGCATAAGCTGCTGTTGTTTATGTCTATAGCAGAATTACATTACAATTCAAAGATAAATTCAAAAAAGTAGACAGTTTAATACGTCAGAAAAAACGATTGACGGAAATGGCTCATTTAAAAATGAATAATAAATGGATATTATTTCTTATTACAAAGGAAAAATATTATGAAAAATCGTTATATGAAAACATTTTTAAAACATTACAAAATACCAGACAATTTTGCATAGAAAATAAAATAACTACACTAGCCTTACCTAAAATATGCTGTGGTTTAGATAAAAAGATTAGGATATAGTATTTCAACAATGATTAAATTTATTTTTCAAAATTCACAAATAAAAATATAAATATTTTGTCTACCACGAGAAAAAATTATTTCAAAACCCATAGTTTTAAAAAATACAAGTGACAATAATATTACAAAATTAGATAACATAAGCGTTAAATTTCAAGCCGAAGATATAAAAAATTAAAATGAAAACCATTAAAACAAGAAAACCAGGATAAAACGAGATTTATAACAGACTTTGGTTTATATAATTTTAAAAGAATATAGGTTTTAAAAATTTAAGATCAATTTTTCAACGAATAATAAATAATTTATTTAGCGATTATTTATATAGAACAATGATAGTCTATTTAGACGATATTTGTTGTTTTGGTAATAATTTTGAGAAAGCATTATAAAGGCTAGATAAAATTTTTATCAAGATGGCGAAAAAATCCAACAACCACTCACCACCACAACCACAAACCGGGAGAAGTGAATTCATCGAGAAAATCCGAGGGAAAATCAACAGAAATCCTTTCAGTACCTACCAACCAACAATGTCAACGCAAAAGTGCAGACAAATTCTAAACTGGACCAAGAAATCCAACAGCGATTCAAAAACCTGACGGATTTCATTAAACAACAATTAACAAAATAATATTGTATCTGTATGTACAAATTCTATATATAAACAATTTTAAATAACTCATTTTTCCAAACTGATAACAATTATTAATCTATTTACCAATAAATGTAGAGTATGTTCGAGTGTGTATGCATATATGTATATATATATATATATGTGTGTGTATGTGTGTATTATGTATGTATATGTGCAGATTTGATACCTTTTTTTCATATTTTAATAATACAAAATATTTTGTTAAATTTTTTGCTCACTCTATTCTCTGAATTTCCATTTCTCACTAAGTTTAAAATCATATGTTTTTTTTTCTCTCTCATCGATGTTGTCAAGAAACTAAGGATAGATTTTATTTATATTTAAATATAACATTTTTTATTATATTTTGTTTTACAAAATCTTTAAAAATAAATTTTATAAAATTGAATATGTTATATTATGTGAAATCATGCAATATGTATATTGTAACCAATGAAATTATGTATTTTGATAATTATATTGTATAACAATAATTATTGGTGTAATTTTTTTTATATACCTAATAGGTATGTATTTTTTTATGTATCCTATTCTATAAAGGGTTTTTTTTATTAGATACTTATTATATTTTTAGGATTATTAATTTCTATTATAATGGGATTATTTTTATGAATTTTGAATACCTATTAATAACAGTTTGGGGAATAGAAACACTTAAGAAAACCTCATTGTAGGTACATATCGTATAGTGACATTTTTTTTCTTTCTCAAAATCGGTCCCTTAACATTATGCATAACTTAAAATGAAATTAATATTTGTTTTTTTTCTTCCCTCAATAAGAATTTTTTTTTTAATAAGTAATCCATAACAATTTATAAAATATGAGATTACAATTTTTTTCCCTAAACAAAAATAAACAGGAACCTACCGGGTTTTTTATTTATATTAAAAATAACAAATTTACTTTATATACGTACGAACATAAATACAATTACAAATAAAAAAAAAAAAAAATGCATATTTAAAACCATTAACAATATCTGTAATATTCACATATTTAATCAAAATTCTAAATGACACATATTATTCAAAATATGTGGTCATATTTTATTTAAACACAGCGGACTGTAGTATATATATGTACGGCGAAACTATATAAATATACTCGTATATACTATATATATGTTGTAAATAGGTATATATGTAGGTACCTATATAAACGTGTACATGCTGACGTGCATACTAATAAACTTAGAAACGTCATCACACCCGTCAAAATTATAAATTGTCTATATGTTGCATTTTTTCTAATTATTATTGATAATAAAAATATTATGGTATTCTGTTCATTCTCGCCCGCGAGGAGGTACTCGCAAGAGACCTCCGAAAAGGCGAGATATAATATTTATGTTTTATATCGATATACGTTTGCTATTGTATTAAAGTGTTTTGTATTAAGATTTGTTTTATTAATTTGTGTTGCCGTATACGTCAAAACCTACATTGACGTATACGACACTATAGTTACAAATTAAAAGTCAATGAACTAATGACTTAACTAGTTAAAGTTAAAAGTTAAAACCCAATTTTAGTTGACTTAACTCAGTTAATCCAAAAGTTAAAGTTAATTTTTTTTTTTTATCTTTATTGGTATATTTTCAATTGTGTACCTACATCAAAATTACCTTTTATTTGAAAATTACAAAATACAATATTTAATTCAATAAAAAATAAACTTAAAACAATAAAATACGATTTATGAATTAATAAATCTAGTCTTAAAATAAATCTTTATTATGTATTTTATTTAAATAAGAACAAATTCTGCACGAAACACATAACTGCTACCTATGTTAGTTTATTTTATTAGATGTATTAAAATATTGGTGTTAAAAAGTTATTGTCATTTTATGGTTATCACAACTGCATAATATATTTCCAACATAAAATTATTTTGAAGTTTAAATTAGTAGGTAGGTACCTATATAATTTTAGTAGATACCCATACCTACTTATAAATAATACAAATAGTACCCATAGGCGTGCGCAGACCTTGCTGGCAGGAGGGGGGCAGAATTTTTGGTTTGTTGCCTACCAAAATCGTGTTAAATACATAAAATCAGGTAACATCTTCTATATATATATATATATATTTTATTTTATTCCACTCAAACTCAAAAAACGTAATATATAATTTCTAGGTCTATATAATATGCCGTTTCTTGTAGCATCGTTTATTATCAGACCAAATTTATTTTGTACTTCATATTTAAATTTGAATTTATAGTATAGGTAATACCTAACTACCTATACTCATTACCAACTATACAGCAGATGTTTTTGTGAATGTATATAGAAAATGAATCTTGCACATTTTCTCCCTAGACCATAATAACGATTTAATCATAATTGTAATAATATCTATACCTATAACGTCGCCTGATTCAACATCAGTGTTTATTTCAGGGGGTGACCGGACGGGTAATTCTCTCCCCCGTCCAGGGAAGTATGTATAACACCTAATTAAATGAATGAATTAATTAATTAATTAATACCTAATTAAAGTTAAGAAAAAACGGTGTTACCTATACCTTTTTCTAGGACCGCCAGATATTATATAACCTATCTATTACCACCATAACAGTCTACGAGTAGGTATATTATTTTTTATACTCCGTTTGGAAAACAATTCAGCACGCAGGTGGGGCAGCTGCCCACCCTGCCCCTCCAGTGTGTGCACGCTTATGAATCAGTTTACCTATATATAGGTACCCATTTATAAATACCTACACAATATGGTTCACTATACTATATACTATACTATCTCTAATATTCTATATTTACTGTATGAACTATAATAAAATATACACAGACTATTATAGTGTTTATTTATTGTAGATACCCGTGCAAAATAGAATATCAAAATGCATATAATATAATATGTATTACAATGAAAATATTGATTTAATTCGACTTTCAACGAAAAAAAAAGTTAACCAGATAATAACTTGCTCACTGCAGATATCTCAACTACATAAATGATAAGTTCATAATCGATAAAATTAACTAGCTAAGTTAATAAGTTAACATTAACGTAACCAGGGCCGTCCTGAAGATTTTTTTTTTTTTGGGGTGGGGGGGGGGTTGAAAATGTAAAAAAAGTTACATAATAATTCTCTTCAAGACATAAAAATTAGCAATAAAAAAAAAAAAAAAAAGTAGGCACCTAATGAAATAAATTTTTTCCCCATTTACCGACTACAATCCTGATAATTTATAGTTTGCCGATTTCGACTCGATTTACAATTTGCGTTGGCGTGAAATGCGGTTGATAATCGTTCGCCGACGAAGAAACCGAATTTTTGGAGAAAATACAATATATTATGTAAATTGATTAATTTTAGATATTTTTTGTGACCATGATGTTGTTTTATTCGGTGTATTATGTAAGCAGGTAGGTACAGCTGGTATATATTATCAGTTATCAGTAATAGAACTATTATAAATGTAAAAATGTTTGTCAGAGAAAATCAAAAAATAACCTATGGAATCAATATTAAATATAAAAGTTCACTATACCTATCAGGGGCGAAACAAGTGGCTGCAGTCAGCTAAATCGTTAAGGGTCTTGCCCGATTCTGGAAATCAGTAATCTAGTCGGAAAACAGAAAGAAGTTTAAAACCTTTTTTTTTTGTTATTGCTTATTTACGTTTTTAAGGAAGTAGTTTGTCGGAATTTAGTAAGAAAACTATAAATTAGATTTTCAATCAGCCAAATCGATTGTGGCAATCGGCCCAAATCGTTAAGAGGACGTCGTACTCACAGATTGTAAGGGTTCTGTATAGGCAATTTTTAAAAAATGTTATTAAAATAAATATCCAATAACTAAAAATATTAAAATATATTTTTAAGTAATTTCAAATTTATTAGTCCTTGTATCATTATCATTTTTTTTTTTTCATGTAGGTACCTACCTACTTATATGCATTTTTCATTTTTATCAACTTGAGAATATCATAAAAAATTGAAATGAAAAATAAATTATACAGAACAAAATTACCTAGTGCCCTGTGTAGAAAATTTTGAATATGTGCATTTTTACGTGTTTTGAGTTGTTAAAAATAATTTTTTTAAATATATTTTTTGAAATATACTGACACGGGAATTTTTTTAAAATATTTTTTAATTGTTAGATTTTCATGTTTTTTAATCCGTCTTATATAAAACCCCTTAAAACCGGGCGTTTATGCCATTATATTTTTAGTATTCAATATTTTATTTTTATACGGTATAACTTCCACCAACAATTAGTACTCACTTACAACAATCATGGTCATATTATATAAATATTTAGTAGACCTGAGGGAAGCTAAATCCTACTAATTCTTTAATTCTTAGAATAGTAGTATTTTACCACTATTAATTTATATTTTTATAAATATTACTGGTGGAAAAATAGACTTAATGCCGTTAACGCTTGCCTAAAGCGAATCCAAATTTAAAATCTCGTCTGCAGCGCAAACAATCACTACTGCATAACGTGTAGGTACTTATTGGGGCAGTAGCCAGGGGGGGGGCTACAGGACAGTGGCGTGGCTTGTTGTCAAGAACATAGTAAGCACTTACCAAAAAATATACTCTCTACCAAGTGGTTAGTACGTTTCAATCTCACATCACACCACGATAACAGCTATATAAAATATACCCCTTATCGACTAAAAAAAGTGAATTTATATATTTCATATTCACACTGAACAATCACTTTCTTTTAAAGTGTCAGTACTGTCAACATTACTTTTAGATTTAAAAGCAGACCTTAGGGATTTCCTACAGAGCGGCCTTAGGGTGGAGCAAAGTCTGTGACAGGGAAATAAGCAAATTAAATTTAAAAGAAAATAAGCAAAAAAAAAAAGGCAGAAAAGGTCTTTCACTATTTCCGCCATACAGTAAATTTTCTGAAATTGTGTGAGGGCCTTGAAAGCACGAGGGTCTAGGTGCAGAACAAATGCGAGGCCAAAAACGTCTTACAAAAGCGTGTCCCGTTAGCCCTTGCCTAAGGCCAGCTCTGGATTTTTAATCGTTACGTCATGTGCACTCAATCTTCCGGTAGAAAATGTGATCAGGATGGTACTATGAAGAGGTAATTTTTCGATAATCGTGGAATAAAAACTATCGAAAAAGGAACAAATATAGTTTAAAATGGTCATTTCCGCGTAATTCCGAAAATAATCGTTCTACAGGTATGAATTTGAAATGTTTACCGATTATACCTATGTATTTTATTACCTATTATGTTATATTGTTGAACATTTTTTTTAGTAAATTTTTACAGTAATACCTCTGCTAAAAATAATTTTATTGAAAGAAATGTTTAATCATTGTTTTAATACATTTATTAATTTATACATCCTCCATAGTATAATACCTGAAAACCAAAATTCCACCCCCAATTGATCGGTTTTTCTATAAAAAAAAAAAAAAATAACTTATAGATTATATACTATAGGTATACCTACCTATATACTTTGAAGTTTGAACTACACGAATAGCACGGACTCTATCTCGATGGTAAGTAATATAGTATTTTTAGTATGTGTATATTAAATGATTCATTTAGTAGAAGATTAGAAGATTGATCACTTTATATCACTTTATTCGTCCGTAATAAAAGATTTATGAAAACTTTTTATGATATGAAAGTGAAACGATGTGATAATACAGCTCGCTACGTATAGGTACATGTTATAATGTAGCAACGGTTGATAATATAGCACTCGCCGTCGGCAACATTTACGCGCAAACGCAACTGGTTTTCGCCGGTCGACGGCAAACTTTAAATGAATAAAGTACCTACAGTGAATAATGTTGTAGTCAATTTCAATAACGCTTGCACGCGAAAACCTTCACTCCTGTGCTCCACTCTACAATGAGATTTCGGATCATAGACTAGTAATAGTTGTACTATAATAGGAAAGAGAATCAAAATCGCTTAGGTACACGAGTATCAGCATAGGTGACGATTTAGTTGGATGGTATTCTTTTCTATGGTTACACAGCTGCAGCTACCATTGTGGGCCCATGACGTATTATTATTGTGTAATTTCTGTATAATAATGTCTCGGTCCAATAGTCTGTCCAATTGGTCTGTGATTTTAACGATAAATTATGTCTATTTTTTAAAATATTTTTATTTGGTCGACATTTTTATCGATAAAAAAAACTTTATTAAGAAATTATATAAGAATATAATATACAATTATTTATGTGAAATACATAATATTACGAGTATAAAGTTAAAAACCCCAAATTGCTTCAAAGTTCCAATGTAAGCAACGCTTACACTGCTTATACCCACGCCACGCCATTGCTACAGGGGCTAAAGCCCTCCCCCCCCCCGAAATGTCGGTTTTTTTTTTTTTATATATATATAGGTAGTTATTAGTTACCCATACATTTTTACTTGATTCAAAACAAGAACGAACTTTGTTTAATTATGGCATGAAGGTTATTATCACCTTTAATATCGTCATAGTTTATTAAATTATTTATAATAAACGGAGAATTTATTCACATAGAAATCACAGAATCCGTGATATCAAAGAATACAAGTGATTCTTCTTCTTCTCCTCCTTCGCCTTGTCTCCCAACTATTTGGGGTTGGCCACCCTGGTCCTACACATCCACTTAACTCCATCTCCCGCATCTTTTTCACTTACTCCCACCTTCCTCATATCACTCGCCATTACATCCCCCCCCCATCTATTTTTCGGTCTTCCCCTCCCCCTCTTACCAACAACATGCATTTCCCTTACTAATCTTACTGCCTCAGTCTCTTCCCTGCTTAATACATGCCCGCGTCATCTTAATCTATTCTCTCTCATTTTGTCTACTATCGAAGCTACCCCTATACTACCTCTGATATACTCATTCCTTATTTTATCCTCTCTGTTAAAGAATACAAGTGATTCATATTAAATATTGATCAACGGTATGTGGTTCATACCATAGAGTGATATAATACAATAGTTCATGACAATAATTAGTGGGAATTTCTGATATTTAAAAAAAGCACATTTTGTAAATACTATGTGTTTTTCTATAGTAATTGTTATTTTATTATTATTATTATTATGTACAGTGTTCTCGAATTCTCTTGCCTTCAATGAGACAATTCTGCGTACCAGAAATACTGACTATGTAACAAACTCAAAATTTAAAAAAATACTTTACAAACCAAAAAAATCAATAGCCCCCCTCCCCCGAAAAATAATCCTGGTTACTGCATTGGTACTTGTTATATATAACTAATTGTTTATGAACAATTGTCAATTGTGTCGACTATAATAAATGCAGAATTACGAGTGACAGCGATGGCTGTAATAATCTAAATTCTACAGGCTATAGCCACAATTTATTCTCGTCATAATATAATCTATTTACTCTTATAATGAGGAATAATTGGATTTTTGATATCGGTACTAATTTTTAGAAACAAAATATCCAACTAATTTACGAATTTTGCTTTTAATTTTGGACATTTCAAAAAAAAAAAATTTGGGGTTAAGCTACCCACTTAGATCAACTTTGAGAAAGAGCCCCCTCCTTCTGTTTAAATGTTCTTACCTACACATTGGATTTATTATTATCTGCAACTATTTTATTACTATCACCAACTTATTATATTGCTTTTCATATATTCTGTGTTCTAATTTATTATAATAATTATTATATTTATTGTACAATTCACGTTGATCATTAGTCACAGTTAAAACTCAAGTTAAATCTGAGTTAGTATCAGTGAACAGTGGCGTCATTTCAGGTTTTACTAGGCGGGGGCAAAATTATTTTGACCGGCCCCTTTACAAATAATAAATATTTAAAAACGTAAATAAGCAAAAAAAAAAAAAGTCTTCGCATTCTTCGCGATGTAGGTATACCCTTGCCGGTCCCCCTTAAAATTCCCGATAAAAATCAATCGGGCCCGCAAAAATATTAGTCGGCCCCACATAAATCTTAGGGTGGGGCAAATGCCCCATCCTGCCCCCCCTAAATGACGCCACTGTCAGTGAAGCCAAAATACTACCTTTGCCTCCCCTTAAAATATCCTCCCCTCACACTATCGCTAAATGATGGCAAGTATATGTAATGAAATAACACTATTCAATAATATTTAATATTTTAATGCTAATATAATAAATATTAAATAATAATATAATATACCTACATATTATATATTTTTAAATTATTTAAAAAGGTAGGTACCTACCTACTTATATATTTACACAATTATTATTTCAATTTTACGCACATATTGATGGCTAAAACTTTTTTAATAAACAAATTTTCATTTGGAAACACTGTGCGACGGTTGTTGCTAGATATTTAATCTCTTTGCATTTTATTTACCAACCGGAAGTCATACCCGGAAATCCGTGTTGCGACTTCGTACAATTAAAAAACCGAGTAACCTCATTCATTTTTCGATTACCATTTGCCGAGCGCGAACGTCGTGGTTGTCCGTCGATGCTGAATAAAATTAAAAACTATTTATCCTCCGCCGTTTGAGTTTTACTAATTTACGATGAGTAGTGCCGCAGACACTAATGCTGAACCCGAAGTGGAAACACCGACTAGTGATTCCGCAGAGGACGATTATAATGCTTTAATGGAAGTCATGGACGTACTTTTTCCCGTCGTCTGGCGACAAGAAGGTAATATTTTTTTTTGAATTTATGAAACATTTTTATAAGCATATAATATTGTGAATCCAACGAATGACGCTCAATTTTATGGAAACACCAGTAGCTTATTGAACACGGGCGATACGCGCGTCTCTGACTTCGATTACAATTTTTAGTATTGGTCCATGTGGTTTTCCTATAGGTAGGTACCTATCATCTCGTTTACATTCAGCCATTGCCACTGCTACTCGCGTTGTCGTATTATTTCCCATTGTAAATCTTTTTTACTTTTGCGCATTTGAACAGAATGTAAACGCGTACGTACGTACGTACTCGCGCTCGCGTTGCCGGTTATACTGCTGCTAGCGCTGCTCGGATTTACCGCTCTCGAAGGGAGCGTCGGGCACCGGTAATGCGAGTGACGCGTTTACATATTCGTGCGGCCCACTTCCCACACGGAAGTGGGCCGAATGTAAACGCGGCATATAGTGGGTAATAAATAGTAAGGTATAAATTACAAAATATATAGTTTTATGGTTGCACTTTTCCTCCGTTCTCTGTTTCAAAATATTGCGTTTTTCTCTTTGATTAAAAATATACCGGTATGACAAAACCGGTCATAGTTTATTCCTTTAATATTTTTAACGATTTGAAGTTTGCATATTTTTAATGTATTGCATGGTTTGTCACTTCGTATTGAAATGTAGAGTGACGAAACACTCGCCAACTTTACAAAACATTTTTTCCACGCCTAACAATTTTAATTTTAATTTATTTAATATAAGTCTTGGAAACTGATCACTAAAATCACTAAGAGTCACCTTTTCTGAATTTGTCACTAAAAGTTACCAAAATACTTTCAATATCACTTTTAGTTAATGTAAAATGAATAATGTGTATGTTCAACACATTTTTCGTCATAGTTTCCGCAGGTGCATCGCCTTGACTTTTTGTACAAATCATCGCCAGTCTTATATTATATTATTACAACTTCGAGTAGGTATCATATGTTTATACAAATACAGTAAAAATACACATAAAAATGTCACTGGACTTTAAATTTGTTACCTATCCAATAACCCGGGATCAATACGAGATATCAATCGGGATATCAATCGAGCACATTTCATATTTGTTTTACTATTGATTATATATTATAATATACAATAGTTTTTTTATGACTTGTCACTATTTTTTAATTAGTGCATTATAATATTTAAAGTTTTTTGAGTTATAACCTTTATAATTTTTAATTCTCATATTTTAATTTCACAAGAAATATGAACTATGTACTATAGGTACTTTTTAAACTAATTTCAGAGTATGCTATATCTGCATTTGCTATTTCCAATTGCTTACTAACAGACACTATAGAAAAATTACACTATGTAGAATTTTGATTGTGGTGTTTAGGTTAAATTTAGAATATTCACAAACTTTAAAAATAAAAAAATGGGTGTCTGATAAATTAGGTTTATACCATCTATATTACAGATACTATACTAATACTATACAAACTAAAATAAATTGTTAATATATTTTGACTGTTTATAATAAAAATTTAATACAATAAGTGACTCAGTGGTGATTATGAAACTTTTTTTTTAAACAGGTAGGAAATTTATTTTTATTTAAATTGATTTCATTTTGTATTTATTTGTATTAGCTACCATATATGTCATTAATATTAAGTTAACCTTATTATAGGTTTCACCATATTATTCTAAAGTGTAAATATATATTGAATAGGGGTGTTGTAGAACATATATTTTGTCTTAATTTGAATGTAATGTATTTAAGTTTACTGAAATATAAGAAATCTATATTTTTTTTTAAATGATTAATTTTCAAATATTGTAAAACTATTTTGTACCTACTAAAATATATAGAAATGCGATACTAGGGACTTTTCTGTAAATATTATTATCTTATTGATTATCTATGTATTTGATATATTTACATCTTAAAGTAATTTACATTTCATTAAGTAATTACCAGGGTAACTTTGTAACTTTGCATACAAGAATCCATAGATGAAACTGTTTATAATGTTTACCGAATGTTATGAATATCACATAATAAATTAGTTTTATCAAATTGAATTAATTTTCAATATTTTTTTTAAGATTTTAAAACTATAGAATATTAATAAGAAATTATATTATTAAAGTATATAGCAAAAATTGTGCAAATAATTTATGTTTCATAATAAAAATTGTTGAGTTTGTACTATCATTAATAATAAATATTAAATATAAATAATATATATAGGTAGGTACAATTACTAATTATAGTAATCGGATATACATTTTGATACATATCAAATATCAACACTAGTTGCGAAAATATTACAATGATTTATTTATATTTTTTTTTAATAATAAAAATTCAATTATTACAGAATCAAATATTTTTATTGATTTTTAATTTTTTTTTAAATATTTTTAACTTTTTAATTGTATTTATTACCTGTTACCTATTTTTATTTTATAATGATAGAATTTACATTCTATTCCAAATAATATTATTTGTACGTGAACGACCATAATATGTTAGTTTGTGATCGTTTACTATCAAACATTGTGTAACTGTGTTCTCTTATCCTACTGTTGCATTATTGAAAACAAAACATCTGTAGTAATAAAATACTCATAAATGATATAGAATTTAAATAAATTCTATAAAATAAATTAATATAAATGCTAGTTAGATGGTCAATAAATGTATACTGCTTGGGATCTAATTATATATATATACTGGCATGCTTGGATATAATTATCTTATTTAGGAGTATAGTATACGGTTGTTGCGGTATTATCTTGTATTGTCATGCCATTCCTAATTATTTAATTAGCTTTTTCTAGAAAGCTTTTTCTTGTATCTATATATTTTATAAATACCTAGTTTAACAAATTATAAATTCAAATTTAAATATATATATATGATATAGTATTTTAATAAATACTTCTATTATATAATAGTAATAACTATAGTTATTACTTAATTTAATCTATAAATTATTTTGTGGTATGTATACTCAGTTTTATAATATAGTTTTGTAATACAATATATTATGTACAATTTAGTTGACCGTACATTATTTAAATTTTCCATTGATATATTCATATAGGTAATTTGTATTATGTATTTTTTACATCATTCTTATCAGACATAAAATATGGATGGGAAATTGAAGGCTAGTCTAAATCATTAGACTTGTGTGATTTGTATTGCATGATGGACATATATGTAAGTTAGTCGGAGAAAAAATTAAAACAGAGTTCATTTCAATAATTGATTTTTTTTAAATTTTATAATCAATGCCACTTCAATTAATAGATCAGGTTCTTAGATTGTGTGCTATTTCATACAAAGCATTAGTTTTTCTTTATTTAGGTGTTATATAGGTGTATATAGGTGTTATTCAATCTTGTAAAGTATTTGATTAAATATATTTAGATTTTTCTCAAGACGCCCATTAATGAAATTTAAGATGGTTGGTAGCGTGTAATTTTCTAAATGAAATCATTAGTAGTTATTATATACTTATTAATAAGTTATACATTTTTAGATATAGGTACATAAATCAAATTAAATAAGCTAATTACAATATAAATATATACAATACATCTAATCATAGGTTCTTGCATACTATTTTATTAAATTATTTAAATATACATTAAACATGTGAATAGTTGTACATAAAAATAAATGAATATGACATATATAAAAATACATATATATTTGTAATAATATATTATACTATTTTTACGCTATTTAGTTATACTCGATTCACGACAAAGTGTTTATTATAACATTTAAATTCATACAAAATTTGGAGTTTGAATTTCTTGAAACTATTTTTAAACAGTTTCTCAAACTTTGTTAATCAATTTCAAGACTTCTTTAGAGTGACCACACATTGAACAAATGAGTGAAAATGAACCAAGTTTAAAAAGCATGGACAAAATGAAAAAAGTTTTTTGTTAAAACAACTTTTTTGAATTTAGTCCATATTTACAATTAACTCTAACTTTATTTTAGTATCTTATTTATTTTGTTTAAAAAATTAATTTACATTATTGTATTAAGTATAATATTATAATATTTTTAGAGCTTTTGTCACTTTTTATTAAAGAAAAATATTGATAAATTATTATTTCAGAATAGTAATTTGAATATTTTTCAAAATATATGTCCCTTTCCTATAATGCATATACTATTTAATATTAATTATGTAGGTAAAAAGTATTCAAATTAGTGAGAGATCTTAAACATTTATGTTGGGAGATCTAGAAAAATTAGCTGGATTAGAAATCCAATGTATTTTAAAATTTAAAATTGAGAAAGCTATATACTTTCATGTTTTTTTTTTATTGTGCTTAATTATTAAGTAAGATTAATTTTAAAATATATAAAATTACAATATCATGAAATGGGGCAAATTGCAACAATAAACAAAAATAAATATTTAAACTTTTTGAAAATTCAATAATAAATATTAAATATTAATATTTATGACATAACTTTCTGGATTTGAAGTTTCCAAATCTACTGATATGCTTGTATATCATATATTGACAGAGGCGTAGCTTGGGGGATTTGGGTGTTTAACCCTTCCATTGCTCTTTTTTCGTACATTTTAACCTAATAAATATATTGTAATTTATACTTTTTTATTTTAGTTTTTACATTTTTGGATATATACAGTATACATCACTGAATCTGGAGTAGTATTAGAGTATGAGCATTGAGCAACAAACCTAACAAAAAATGTAAAAACCTATAGTTTAATTTATACTTTGATTCCCCCCCCCCCATTGATTCCTGGCTTCGCCACTATATATTGAATATAATATAATATTGAGATTATTTATAATGGTAATGTAATTTTTGATAGTAAAAATACCATTTATTTTTTATTATAATATTAAATTTGTTAGGATTTTTAAATGTAATTATTTTTAATTTAAATATTATTTTATTTCAAAAATATTTAATTATTTTAGTAACAAAAAGTTAATAGGTAAATTTTTTTTGGTTATTTGCAACAGTATTTATTTTATATTTCTTCACATTCATTCTAAAAATGTATTAATGTATTAATGTGTTTATTTATGTATATTCTATATCTATTTACTATATCTTAACATAAAATAATTAATTTTAAGTTTATATATTATGTAGGTAAAAAAAAAAAAAACTAAACCCAAAAAAATTAAATCTTAAAATTTTTTTAAAAAAATAAAAAAAAATATGAATAACTTGTCTTTCCTTTTAAAAAATTATTTTTTTGATGCAAATGGTTCATTGTGGGTATAAAATGTAAATTAATTGAAAATAAAATGATTAATTTATTTAAAGTAATTATAAAATTAAAAAATAATATACTTAAATATAATTGTATACCATCTATGCTAATATTCTTATGGTAAATTTATGGTCAGTACAAAAATGTTTGAAAAAAATTTAATTATTTTACATCATTTAATTAAAATAAGTAGAATATTCTTCCCATTTTATGGCAGATTTTATATTTATATGTAGGCTAAATTAATGTTAAAAATCCACGACTAATGGTATGTTGATGTATTTCACACTGTTCTCCGTATATAAATCTTACTATACTAGTTACGGGTTATATCAATTTATCTGTAAAACTATCATATATAAAATACATATTATATAATATGTAAAGTGTAATGTTTAGAATTGTACACGTTATGATTTGTACAAAGTAAATGCATTGTATTATAAACCAAGTTATTTAATTGTTTAATTTATATTTTTATTTACATTAAAAACTTTAAAGTTCAGGTATAATCTGTGATGAAGATAAAAAGAATAATAATTTATTATATTGTCTATCACAATGCACTATTTTTTTAAACTTATATGTTAAGAAATAATAAACTGTTGGTTCAATTATATTTGATTTGTATACCATTAACATTTTCTGAAAAGTTTTCTGTATCGGAATATGAAGATAAAAATATAGGTTTCTATCAAAAAAAAAAAATAATAATTACCTAACTATATATTCTTCTTTACCTTCGCCTTTTCTACCAACTATTTGGGGTCGTCCAAATACCTAAATATATAGGTATATAATAAATTATATATTATGCATTGTCTATTATCTTGTATTTATATTTTTTCTTAAAATTATACCTATATTATAAATATTTAGATAATGTAATCTTTAAAGATAAGAGGAGGTTATCGTCTATCAAATATTATGATTCATAATATCATGTCTATTCTTACCTAATAATTAATTGTGCAATTATTAGAAGATATGTTTTCCTGTATACATGCCATTGTTGGTTTTAGATAAATGTAATAGAAAAATTTTTTTATTTAGAATTGATACAAATATTATGTCTTATTTTATAAAGTCACTTATAGATTAATAACATAGTTTTTCTTGCATAACTACAACAATAAATAATGAAGTTACTAAAATGTTACTCAAAAAATTAACAGTAACGAGTGATCTTCATTCGTTACTATTCAACAATATATGATATGAAATAATTGGCACTATTGACCACAAATAACTATTATAATATAATAGTATAATATAAATTAATGTTATTGTGTAATATTAACTTAAAACTATTTAAATTTAAATACCTGTTTAAAATTTTTTTACAATTATTTGTATACAAAATAAAAATAAATAATACAATCACAATTTCTAATTAAGTTTTTTTATTTGGTAGTAACTCATTTAGCTCATTGAGAAATAGATACCAAATTGTAAATTGAAATAATAATAAAAAAAATGTAATTGTGCACTTTTTAATCTTTGTACAATATAATAAGAAGATAATTAAAATTAATTTTAATATTGAGTATATGTTTTTTGGTCATATTAATCTTATTGTATTTGATAAAATTATATAATTTTAGATATTGATTTAATAAGTCATTATGTAGAAATCCTTGATAAATATATTGAACTGATGTATTCATTTTATTTACACTGTGTTAAAACTAAATGTAACCATTTTTTAACATTTTTCATTATTTTTTATTGTTTTATGTATTTAAAATTTGTTGGGTACCTACCTAACTATAAATTAATATAAAATAAATTGATTTATTACATTCATAAATAATTCAGCCCACTTACCTATTTATTTTTATTTTATTTAATATTTATATATATAAATTTAAATTTAAACTAAGTCCAAAACATAATGTACAAATTTTAAAATTTTACAAAATGTATTCTCATTGAAATATGATTTTATAATCAAACCATTTTGATTAATTGTCAATAAATTGTCCAAAATTGTCCAATAACCTACGCCTTAAATTGAAAATTTTTCCAAAATATGTTTCAGCATTAAAGCTGCAGCAGTCTATTGCGGCAATTATGGCCAATTCATCATTTACACCAACTTCTTCAGTTTCATCAGCCAATTCTGTAATAGATGTTGCTGATTATGGTCAGTTAACAGATAATGAAAATCCAAATATCGTTAAAGGTTAGTTATTAGTTAGAAAATCTTTACTCATACATGACCATTGAAAACACTGTTTTTTATATTCTTATGTTCAATATAGCTTTGTGCATATGGAAGACTTATGGAGGAAATACATTACCCGTTATTGTTCGTATAATAAATGGCCAGCATATAAATTATGTATCCAAACGAATAGCTGAATCACGGTTATGCTATAATTTGAATTATGAGTATTTACATCAAAACTTTTTTAAATATATTTCGGTGAAATGTTACTTTATTTCGGGTCATGAAGCAAAGTTGTTGAATGACGTAATCACTAATAGTGATTCTCAAATATATGGATCGGAACTATTCGAAGCTGGTAAAGACAGTATAGTCCATGAAGATGATGTCCAAGAGTTGTATACATTCATTAACATTTGTTATACAAAATTAATGTGTTATGATTATCGTCTCAATAATGCAAAATGTGGTTACATTACTATTAACAGTAAATTTGTTGTGCCATACTGCATTATAGATGATCAAAAATATATTCCATTATTTTGCTTTGAAGATAAAGACAATTGCTTAATAGATAGTGCTATTAAAATAGAAAATTGGAACTTTGCTTATATTAAGCTTAGCTGCATGATTTTGAATATTGTAGATAATAAAAATGAGATATATACCAGAAACATGTGTATGGGAACCACACTAAATGTTATTAAATACAATTTCTCACCAGATACCAATTTCGAAGAATATTGGCCAAGAAAGGTAAACAACACACAATTCCTAATTAATGTAGATGATATTTCAAGACCCTACTTGTCAAGACCACAGAATATATGGTTTACACGTAACATGTATCAAAATGAATGGCCCGGTAGTCAAATGGTATGTGTTTAATATTTAATTAATTTTACTATATTTCTATATACATGATGTAACAGAACCATTTGACAAATTTAATATTCAAAAATCAATTTTCAAATTAAAAAATATTTAATTTTTACAATACTATGCTATAATTTAAATATTTTAATTTTAAAAGGATACCATATATCCGTTTTTTAAGAGGTTTTAAATAGGTAATTTTTATGAAATTTTAAGAAAACATTTTAGTACCAATAGAAAAATGAGAACATAAATTATGATTGTATGCTAGCGTCTTATGATTGAGTAATTCAACCATGTTCTATGAACTATTTAAAAATGTAAAAATCTAATTTTCAAAATTGTATATAAAATGCAATTTAAAATTAAATTTAAAATACTGACATATTTCTCATCTTACTATTGGCACTAAAATTGTTAGCCTACAATAATTACACAATATGTACTGCTATTGGAAGTATATGAAGGTATTTTCTGCCATGTTTTGAACATGTGCATCCTCTTAATTTTAATTTTTGGGGGACTCAAATTTAAAAAATCTTTATTAAATTAAAAACTCTTTGTCAATTTTTATATTTAGGTGTTAATAATAATTAATAATTAATTTTACTTTTTTAAAATTTTTATTGCTTATCAATAGGATTACTTTTATGATCATATTAAGCAGGCGCGTGCCTAATTTTAACATTCATAGTTGCGTGGGGGTCTATCAGACCCCATTTGTAAAAACGTGTAAAATATGTATAGAAAGTTCATTTTTTTTTCAATTCAAAGACATAATGGGTTACCATATGATATATAAATATCGATAAAAATGTAATAATAATAATTCAAAAAAAAAATAAATACAAAACTAAGTGCATTACTAAAAATTATATTAGAAAAAAAAAAAACTTTAATTTCAAAATTTCATAAAAAAAATTTTGGTTTGTAAAAAAAAATATTTTGACTTCAAAATGTTATTTTTAAGACTAAACAAAAGCTTTTACTATAACAAAATGTATTTTTATTAATTTTTCTATTATTTCTTTGAGCTCAAAGACGACATTTATTTATTGATTTTGTGTGTATTTACATTTATATAATCATTAGAAAATAATAAAAATTTAAAATAAAAAGAAAATAATAATAAATTCATTAGAAAATTTCATACCACAACATTCAGAGAAAACTAACATTACAATCTAACCGTTGTACAATTTATAGACATCATAAAACTGATAATCAACTGTTCAAAAGTAGATAAAAAAAAGTAGGTACCTACATGGTTATTATTATACTATCAGTTATCGTACACATCAACAAATAATGTTGTTCAAGATTCAAAGTAAAACATAAAATGACCTAATTATCACACAATCAGCCACAATCATAATTTTATATAGGTATTGAATTTACGTGTACATATCATATTATTATAAAAATACAAGTTCGAAAATAAAATAATGACGTTACAACTCGCGTGGGGGTAAATATGCTCACTCCCATTTTGACGCCTATTTTGAAGCTATTAAACATATTTTAAAATTTTCTTGTACACAGAAATTGATTAAACGTTATTGTACAAACCATGTCCTAAATATAGAAATTTATATTTTAAATATAAATAAATAAATATATATTTTTTGTAATATTTAAGTTTTATTTTTTGTGGGGGTCAACTAGACTTAAGGGTTAATAATTATTAATTTTTAATACTATATATAATGAGTACTTTTGACTATTTATAATATAATTACTATTTTACTACTATTTTTTAATATCAAATGAAAATATTAGTTTTTAAAAATTAAAATTATTGACAGAAAACATTTAAAATACAATTTTAGATTTTGAGTGGAGGGAGGAATGATTTTTCTATGATGTTTATAATTATTATTTTATTTTTCTGGAAACACTTTGTGCCGAAGGAGTCGAGTAGATGTTTTGGAGATTTTTTTGATTGAAAATAGGTTTTAGTTAGTACTTTTTAGAGGTAATTTTGCGATTATCCCAGTAGTTTTCTTAAGTGTAATGAAAAATTATATTTTCAACTGAAATATTTTACAAATGAAAGAAAAATAACTATGTTCTAATGGTTACTTAATTTTTTATTTTTAAATATTATACTGAACTTTGATTAGACTTGTCTTTCATATATATGCCACTTCAAAAATTGTGTTTCCTTTTAAATTTTCTATATCCTCAGCAACAAAATCTACCCAGCGAGTCTTAGGTCTTTTTAATTATTGTTATTTGTTCATTTCGTTAATGAATATTTCTTTTATTAATTGACCATTGATTTCCAAACATGACTCATCCATTCTAGATGTTTGCTTTTTATAAATAATATGACTATATATAAATAGATTATATATACAATAGATTATAAACTGTTGTTTATATTAACTCTTAGATACCTAAATACATCTAATTTTCGGAATATATATTCATTCACTGTTATTTAGTCTATATTTGAGATTCTCATTTTATTTTAAAATTAAAAGATTTATAATTATACACAGTTCTCCCTTCATTTAGGTACTCAAATGTTTTAATAATTATAACAATATTGATGTACATATTATAATATAATGAAAAGACAAAATCGATTCCACAAAAATATATTTTACTTGTATTAGTTTACCATGTATTTCAATAACAATGGCATTATATTCAGTGCTCAAGAACAATTAACCGCTTACTATTGCCAATGTTGTTTTTAAAAATAACTTTTGATTATATGATGTAGACTTGGATTAAATAAATATTATTGATTTTAGGTGAACTCGTATAGCGCTCAAGCCCAAGCATTTCCAACACGTGGCTATCCCTCTGCCTTCAGAAATATAAATGTAACACCTGAATATAACTCGGTACTTATTTAATTTTTTTGTATATGTATACATTTAGTATTACTTATTATTAATCTTGTATATTATAATAATATATAGTGGTATGTAAAAATATTTAATTTTTTTGTATGCTGTTTATACGAAATATCTAGGGACGAAACTAATATATATACATATATAGTAAATATGCCCTCTTAAAATTAACTTAATTGGCCGATTTGATTGATTGCCAGTCAACCAAATTGAGGGTGTGACTTCCACAGAAAAAAAAAAGAATGAAAATATTTTTTGTTAATTCAATTTTTTATGCATAATATATCGAATATCAATATTAGCTGGTTTAATAAAGTGCTGCTAAATTTGTTAGCCTGATTAAATAATTAAATAAGGTATAACTATGTAAGAAAAGTAGCTTCATTTTGTGATAATATTTTCCAATAAAGAGACTGTTGATGTTTTTATGTTAAAATATTTAGTTCTTATACCGTTTTTTAGATTTTTATTTTACACTGCAATAACATATAATTATTTAACAGTATAGTACTATAATTGGAAACAATTCATTTAAGTCTTTATATAATAAGGAATAATTAATTATAACTAGATGACTTTTCAATTATCTAATTTGAATATAATTAATTTGGTAATAATTTTGTTTGGAAATTTGGAATGATTTGAGTGTTATTTAATGTTTTAGGAATCAGAAATTCTTCATTATAGAGATTTAGTGAAGAGTATGGGATACATTCCATTACAACCTATAGTCAATACAGATGGTACAACAATACTAGCCTATAGGTAAGTGGTATACATGTAAAATTGAATTTGTAATCTTACCAGTAAAAATTAAATGATTTTTTTTCTTTTTTATAGTAATCCTATTTCAAACTTCAATACAATAGCGCCTATAAACCAATCAATATCAGTCAATGATGATCCAATGATCAACAATAATATGATGACATACTTGAATCAGAAAAGACAATTCTTCAACAATCAAAATTCTAATAGGAGAGTTAATTTAGAACAGGAGCAACAATACTATCTCAGTCCACAACAACAACGTTACTATCAACATCAGCAACTTCTTAATCATCAACGCTATTACTCCCATCAACATCATAACTTTAATCAACATAATAATTTGCATCAACGTAATCAATCTCGTCAACGTAACTACTACCAGCAACGTAATCATTCCCATCATCGTTATCACTCCCATCATAATCGTCATTACCTACATGGTGGACAACAAGCTATGCGACAGTCCTATTATGGCAGTAAGTCAATGATAGTAAATGGATCAAACACTCAACTGATGCAGAACACCTTGTTAACTGTTCCAAACTCTGAAATAACTGATTCATCATTGTCACAGTCTAGTATCTATTTACAGACTATAAAGCGTACATTCAATATTAGTGCTTCAAGATTGATATTGTGCCAAATACCCGAAAGATATTATAACTTGCCGTATCCTGCATATCAGGTGAATAAATAATTACTGATTAATATGACTGTAATCCATAGGTATTAATTTAGTTAACCATAGTAATGATTAAATCTGTGTTATATTTATAATTTAAGATATTTATATTTTAGCAAAATTTCATCTGTATGCCTGTAAGTTACACTTGCATTTGTTGTCTCTGTCTATCTAATGAGCAATATAGTAGAATCACACCATGCAGAACTTCAATTTTTATTAAATTTAAAGTATATATTTCAAGATAATATTTCTGAAGGTTTAAAATTTCTATTATATATATTTTATAAAATATTTACATATTTATAGAAGTTATAGTTTATTAAAAATTAAAAAATTAAAATACTGTATTATCAAATGACATTTTACAATAATAATTTTATATTAAATTAAAACCTTAATAATATTTTTTATTTATCATTTTAAACTCTATATATATCCAAAAATTATGATTTAAGTTTTATGTACCTAACTTGATTTTACTTTTTGACATCTTCTTAAAAAAATATAATAATGTGCATACATTTCAGCTTATTTTATAGGTGAAACAATTTTAAATGATATTAAAATATTACCACCTAATTGTTATATTACCTAATATATTATTGGCGTCTTACATTAATAATTTATATATAGATGTAACCAAATAATGTTGAAATGACTATTGAAACTTATAGTTAATTCCAGTTATGCTTGTTCATTGTAGGCATTTTCCTTGAAAAACTTGCAATAGTATTTCTATTTTTTATCAACTTACAAAAATTTAGAAATATAAGACAATAGGCAAATTTAATTGATAATAAAATTATTAACATTAGATATTAATGGGTTTTTTTTTTTATAGAATAACTTTTTAGATTTGATTATTGATTTCACTATATTTAGTTAATTTGTTTATACATTTTTATTTTTTATAAACAACTTCTGGATAGAAAGGTTAAGTAGAAATTCTAGATCATATTTTCAGGTAATTTTTTGATTTTTCTAGTATTCTTAAGTATAAAGGAAAATTATCTTTTAAAACAGATAATTTGTATAAATGAAAAAATATATGTGGTGATGTCATACAATTTTAATTTTTCTTTTTCAACAGTAATAGTTATTTATATTACATCAAGTTCTACTCAGAATTATTTTATAGAAAGCAATCATTTATCATTATTTTCAAATTTAATATATCTACTCCCAGTATCCTACATGATAAGCAAAGTGCTTCTAACCTTACTTTTTGGCTTTTTTATTTTTAAAGATTTATAGTAATTTGAAAATCGTAAACAGTTTATTTTTGAACAAATCTTAAAATACAATTACATGAATATATTAAGAAACATCTATGTAGGGCACTAGATAATGTAGTTCTTGAAATTTATTTGTTGTTTCATTTACCTACGATGTTTTAAAGTTGATTTAGGTAAATGAGAAATGTGATCATAATGTGTTTATGATTAAATAAACAACAATAAAATGCCAAGGAAGAACTTATGACACGTAGGATATAGGGGAAAGAAATTAGTTAATCATTTCTTTAGTCCTTGGATAGGATAATATTTTATTATTATTTTAGATTTGAAAGCAATGATAAATTATGGCATTTAATAAATACTTTTCTTAGTGGTAAAATTTTATTTTTTTTGGGGGAGGGGAATTAAAAATGATCACTATAAAAAACAAACCATAGAATTAATTTTCTATCAAAAAGCTCTTTTTAGAATGTATTTAAATATAATATACTAGCTGTCAAACCCAGCTTCACCTGGGATTTAAATTTCTATTTCCCTTTAAATGCATTTTGATAAATTATATTAATATTATATTTATATATTTTATATTATTATTATTTTTGGCGCTGAATAAAATTTGAAACTCACTTGTGCCTTATATAAGTATGTATATACTTATATAAGTTAATGTTACATATATAAACATTGTATAGATAATTATTTTGTTATTTCTCTTGCATTTTTACATTTGTACAAAATTGCTTTCTACTTTATACATCGTATACAAGGTAATTTTTATTCAAGTTTAAGGAAACTACTGGAAAAATAATACTAGAACCAATGTGCTATTGTTAACACACAAAAAGCAAAACTCAACTACTTCTGGTTAAGAAATAAAAAAATAAAATAAACACCATTGTAAAATCAATAGCTCCTTTGTTATGCTTAGAATCTAAAAATTATATTGGTAAGGTGGGATTACTTATAAATTAATTATTTTTAATATAAATTTTAACATTTTTCAAGAAGATTGATATTTATGTTGTTCATTTTTTCAACATTGCTAATATAAAAATATAATTTAATAAATTAATAGAACCCATTAAATTGGTGGAGTGTTGAAATCAATTCAAGAAAAATGTCAAAAAGACATTTATTGATGTCAAATTATTATTAGTACCTATGTAGTCTAATTATTAGTGGTCTTGAATGTATTTAATATCATTGATTATAATATAATAATAATAATAATATATTATATAGGTACTATAGATTTGCTCACTAACTCATATTTCAGTGATAGCACTATTTTCATTAGGAGAATGTTCAGTTTTTTTAAGATGTAAAATTTAAGTGCTGGTAATTGGCAAAGTGTATACCAGTAGTTGTGGTATACACTTTATATTTTGAGTCAAAACCTACTTCCGACTATAAATATCTACAGCATAACTAACTAAACTAACTAAAAACCTTATAAAGCTTTCTACAACTGGAACATTTTCCACACCACCGAAATACAGGCCAGTGTGCAAATCTATAGTCTGTATTGACTATAGTGAGTGGGGTCGTGCATTTTTTCTCCTATGAGGTCATATATATTTTGATACACCCACCACTCCAAAAAGAGCTATACCGGAGTGACTTTTTTTTTGTTTTGCTTATTTTCCAAAATTATAAATCTGGGCTATACAATAACTTGTATGATTTTAAGTTTTAACTGTAATTAATTAATATTGACCTCCCAAAAACTGGTTTAACACATAAATACATAAATCGTAAGTGAGGGGAGATATAATTTAGTGATGTTTATATTTTAACTTAGTTTATTTAGATTTCAAATGTATTACATTTTTATAATAACTAAATAATTGTATTAAATTTTTGAACAATTTATCTCTTTAATAAAGACTATCAACAAAATGTAATACAATTATGTTAGCATTCACTGTTGATAATGTATTTACTGTTTATTCTTAAACTTTACAACTAAATTATATTATATTAAATATTTGTCGGAACAAATTTTAAATAAATTAAAAATAAATATTAAATATCCATTTATGCACTTAAATTATTCTTATATTAAACATTAACAACATGCTTTTAAAAATTAAAAATTTCATTATTTAAATACTAAACTTTTTTCTATTATATTGGATGTTTAATCAAACTTATCTATAACTTCTTGAAAATTTATAGGTATATCTCTTTCCATATTTAACAATAATAAACTTTCGAGTTTATCTTGATTTGTTGTTGATCGAAGTCTTGTTTTAATAGGTTTTATCTAAAATAATACAATATATATTTTACAATTTAAAAATTTTGTGACATGATAATATGTAGTTATTATCTTAAGTGTTTTATAAGCCTTAAATAAATTTGAAAAAGCAGCTTGAAGATCATCACTTGTTAATATTTAAGCTTGTGACCCTATTTGAATTATCTGAATAATTTTCACTCATTTCACTGTCAGTTTCTGAATAATCAGAATTAGTATCATTTATCAGTTGTTGGTTTTGATATACTACATCTAGATTCATTCTATTAATCAATTGATGTTAACTTTTACTAAGTGTTATATATTCATTTTTTAGATGGATGTAGTCAATTAAAATCTAGCTCCAAATATTTTTGAATGCATTATCTGGTATATCATTTTCATTTTTAAAAAACATCATTCGTATATGTGAAAGTATACTCAAGTCATTATGTATTTCTTGAGATTAATAATCTATTTTGAATTGACGATATTATTATATCTAAAACTATGTAATATATTTCCATTTGAAAATGGTCAATAGGAGACATTTTATTTTTAAGCCTTGCTGGTTTTAAATTTATTTAACTGAGGTTTTTATCAATTGCAAATGTTATTGTTTGATCAACTAGATCGTTACATTTTCTTTCACATTCCATATCTATTAAACACTTTTTGGCAATATCCACTAAATTAATCGCTTGTATAAAATCAATATCTTTAGATTGTAGATAACTAAATACTTCTGTAGTAATAGAAAATATTTTTCTAAAAAATAACATCATTAAAATAAATTGACAAATAAAATAAACAGTTAAAACTTACAAATTACAAGTAGAAAGACTTATTGTCCCCACAGGAAATATAAATGATAAACAGTTGAATAATAATATGATATATCAATGTATAGGTATTTATTTTTAGACATAGGTAGAAAACGGTTGATAATAATTATGATTACACCAAAACCACAGATCATGGTACCAAAGAATAATGATATTAACATCTTTGGAGAAAATATATGATTAAACAAAATATTATAGACCTTCAATTTAAGAAGATACTACCATTCGATTAATAAGGGTTCTGTTTAGGTTATTTTAAAGAAATTAAAAAAAAAAAATTAAATGATAAGCTCACGACTGAAAATTTTTTAAATACATCTCAGAAGTATTTCAAAAATAGTTTTATATCTGTATCATGTTTTTATTGTTGAGTATAAATAAATAATTATTGAAAATAAGACAAAAGATGTTTCAAGAAATCTACGTTTCTGATTTTAGCATTTAATGACTTCTATAGTAAATTAAACACCATAAAGTAGGTAATTAAAATGTTTAAATTGGAAATTTTCAATAAAATAATCAGAAATAGAGTTATAAAACTTTGGGTTTCACAAATTTCCTATTTTTTAAAGTCTCATAACTCGACTAAGTAATAATATTATTGAAAATCTCCCAAGTAGAAGTTTACATAATCTTATGATTTAAAATTTTTATAGAGGTTATTGTACGCTAAAATAATTCAGTTGTCTAGAAACGTGGATCTTCTGATACACCATTTACATATAGAGAAATGGTGGTGTAAAATCCTTTTAACAGTATACTTTATATATAGTTAATTATTAAACCACATGGGGTAGTATCTAAAAGATAAAGTAAAATCTAACTATTTTAGGCACATTAATCTAATAGTATATAATTGTATTTTGACCATATAATATAACATTATACATACACAATTTATCATCATGATTTAAAGTATAATATAAATTTTTACCAGATATGTAACTATCCACCCACCTTAAAATACCCCTTAACCATGGCCTCTCAAAAAACCCTTCACCACACCACTGTAGTCAATGGTAATATTAATGATATCCCTTTATATATTTCAAATTAAACAAAATACAAGTAGCTTCAACCCATATTAACTATACAAATTTTATCAGGGCCGGTGCTAGGTTTTGTAAGGCTCTAGATAAAATCGCTTTAAAAAAGAGTAAATAAGCAAAAAAAAAAAAAAAAAAACGACTAGTTATTTATTATTTGTATATTATATATTATATTATTATTATATTATTATATTATATATTTTCTTCAAAGTTATGCAAAATGTATCCCTAAAATATTTTTGTGAGGCTCTGGGGATGAGCCTTGTTGGCCACCACCTTTTATCAATACTGAACTCAATACTCTAATAATAATCTAATAAGTAATTAGATTACTAATTAATATATATTATATATTATTTTATATCTTTATTATTTATAGATTATATTTATAACTTTAAATGGAAAAAAGATGAACTGCATAAATACTACACCATATGTAAAGAGTGAAGTCATGATGACATTGAATGAACTGGTGGAGATGTTATTACAAAGTTCATGCACTATTGAAAGATGTATCCATGTTTTATATAAATATTTTAAAATAGTATTGTATAGGGCGAATTCGTAAGTTTTAACAATTGTCATTACTCTTCTTTATATGGCTTAATGGGATTATTTGACAAATACAATAATAAAACAACAGTTAAAAGTAAAATTAATAAAAAAGTATTAAATAAAAAAAGAAAATGTGCCTAGAGTATTTGAAAAAAGATTATGGATAATAACTAGTTTTGACCATAAGTTAACAGGTTACAAACGAATAATTTTGTAATAATTATTAGATTGAATCTTTATACAATTGTTATATTTTATGTACAATGTATGTATATAAATATTTTTTTTTACAATTAAAATATAAATAATGTTTTTTTTTTTTTTAATTTAATATACCTAGCAATTTTACAAAAAAAAATTTTTATTTAAGTTTTGGCGTTAGAAATATTGATTAGTTGTTGATTTTCTACTAGCTTATCTACCATTAATAAAATTTATATTTTTGTAAACTTAAAATATAAAATGGTAATTTTGGATTTTGAAAAAATAACTTTAAATGTTATTTAAGTTTTAAATTTTTTTGTAAAAAATAATCTAAAATCTAAAATTGAATAATAGATAATTATTATTGTACAGAAAAAAACTTTAAATTATTGAACAGAACAAAAATTATTGCATTTGAAAAATAGTCCTGTTACACTGTATATTAAAAGAACTAAACTACATCATAATTAGATAATTAGATTTTAGAAAAGACGAAAAACATTTTGACTCAAACATTAATGAATAAGCAATTTTTAACCATCGGTCAGCGCGTGGGCTGCATTTACACCGCCTTCTTTTTTAGAAAAAACCACTTAACATTTCAAAAAAGTTCATCTTCGGTATTCTTCAGTTACATATCAAGAAGACAGCTGGTACTTGAGTTTTGCCTATAGCTGTCAAGTAGTACAATCAGTCCTAAAGTTGATGCTGATGCTATGAGTATTCCTAGTGACAGCATTTCAAATGTTTGTACCATTTGTTTATTCTATGATTACTGATGTAAAAATGGTTGATCAACTGGAAATTTGGAGGGTATACTCCTTGGATACTTTGTGATATTAATTGGTACTCACATACAAGAAGGCACTTACTTTCTTGAAGATGGTGTAAAAGCCACCACACGCCTGATGACTCGAGCTAATTTTGTGCCCGCCCGCCTGAAGGTTAAGTGGGATTTAATATAATATAAAATTGTTTTAATTTTTAAAAAATGTTGAGTTATAATGTTTTGGAATGTAGTTGATATGAAAAATATATTTATTAATTTATACTCGAATCATTTACATTTTTTTCAGTGAGCAAATGGCTGTTTTGAACCAGTACAAACCCATCAGGTCTTTGTTACCAGATAACACTCCAATGGTTATGTTAAAAGATATTATCCGTATAATTGGAAGGCTTGAGTACTTTGTGGTTATGTCTGATGAACAAATAGAATACTTCTACTTCGTTTATTCTAAAAACACCAGTATCAATCCGTCGTTGTTACTTCACAGCATTTACCAAAGTAGATGTCAGTATTTTCCGCCACTTTCATTCTCGTTTCTACCACCACCATACATGTAATTATTATAATTAATTTTTTGAATATAATTATATTTAATGCCATCTTCAGAATTAGTAAATTTCATGTATATGAAGTAGTTTAAGCTTTCTTGATAATATGTCAATTCAATAATATATTTGATTGTTTTTTTTTTTTCAATAATACATTTATATGGTTTGCCTAATATGCATATAATTTGAACATTTTTATTAATATACTTTTGCGACATTTTCTATTATATAATTATTAATTTGAGACATACAATTTTTATTTTAATCTTTTATATTTTAAATTTCAATTGTCCAGTAAAAGAAGATTTTTTTTCACTTTTTTTTTAAATTTTGATTTATTTGAATATTAAAAAAACATTGTTCTGTTTTTAATATGTTTGTATTAAAGTTTTTGCAATATAATTCTGTAGAAATGTAGTTTTCTAGGAGTTGACTGTTTGATTAGTCTAAATTTATATAAGTACATAATACTATTCCCAGTTCAATTAACAACACTTGGCTATGTATTTGGGCAACAAGAATGATTTGTAAATAGTTATTTAATAGTTTATATACGTTGTTATGATATTAAGAAATATAATTTTTATAAACAATATATGTGGAACGATACTTATACTATGAAATTGCCACTGGCACCTATAAGTGGTACATCGACATATTAACTCTCAAGTCAATATTAAATGGTATGGCGATTTACTTCTTATAGGTGCAGTAAATGCATGTAATATAGGAATTTTTTGTATCATGTCCAACAAAAAATTCAATATTTATCTCACACCCCTCCTCCTCATAGGACCTTACAACAGCATATTGAAGTAAGTATTTGAATAAATATTGATATAGCTTTTAAATTTCTTGATGATTACATTAAACATATGAAAAAGTTTACAATTTGTTTGTTATACAGTTAATTTTTTAGGTTTCTATAAATATATATATATATATATAAGTACCTTACTTTTTATTGTGTTATATTGTAGAGCCAAGTGGGACTATAACTTCAATACTTTCCTTTGGCTTTACATTGCTTATTAAACTATACACCTTATAGCAATGATATACAAATATAATATACATGATAATGTATATGTTATACAAATACAAATAATATGATAATTGATCATGTTTGATCGTAATTTAAGTAGTAAGACAAGCCAATTACCCTTCCTAGGTGATTCTCTTTTAGTCATGGCTATTGTTTTCACGTGCTGGTGGTTCAGCATCCGTTAACACTGGTGTTCTTGTTGAATTCCTTTTTCATCTGTACTGTGTTTGCTGATTGCCGCTGTTGCTCATCCTCTTAAATTTAGACACCTAATATACCCATTGTATCCTCTGTCTGTCACTATTTATTATATCATTTATCATTATTGCTGTAGTTACCAATATCAATATTTTAAATTTTTATTTGTTATCATAAGTTTTAAAATAAAATGTTTAAAGTACATATTTATTAATAATTAGTATTATTTATTGTGTTTTAAGTTTTATTTCCTTTTTGTTTTACTTATTACTATATTCAATTTTGATTTTTATTACTTCATAAAATATAGGTTAGAAGTATTCATGTTATATTTGTGATTGTATTTTATTATTTGACTTTCATGTGTGCATTTTTATATATAAAAATAATTTTTTATAAAAAAAAACCAAATTGTTTGAAAAATTATTATGAAAACTACTCTTGATTTTTTCATAATAAGTAATAACTCCCTTATTTTATTCAACAAGGAACGCAGGGCATGCAGTGTCCATCTGAATTTTTATTTTGCATTTTTTATAAATGCCAATTAATCTAAAAAAAAACATTACAAAAATTAATGTTTTTTATTTTATCGCATACAATTAGATATAAAATTATGACGTAAAATTTTGAATGGCTGAATTTATACAATGAAGTCATGTCTAAAATCTAAATCAATCCTATATTGATAAATTTCTGTTATTAACAAAGTACTATCTATATTATAAAAATGCATAATATTATTTGTTACTATTATATACTTCCTATAATAGGTACCTACCATTGATTATAGGTATATTATAAAATATAATAAAAATAAAAATAAATGATACATTAGGTACCTATGTAATTTCTGATCAAAACGAAATTTGGTGCATTGTTAATAAAAAAGTACTTATCCATAAATAAATAATATGTATACATACAGTAAATAAAAATACTAAATAATTAATAAGTACCTAACACATTATAAGTACACATATTTTATTTATCTTTTACATAAAACGAAATTAAACAAATGAACGACTTCTCTCTTTTTTTTTTTTGGCGATCCAGATTGGACAGCGTAAATCTGTTCAAAAAATGTGAAAAAATGACAAAACTATATAGTTAGTAATAACTGGTAATTTTGAAGTATGGAGTATGAAGTTGGTAATGTCGATCGTCCGGCGAATGGATGTTGGATACAGTTTAGTGATATAGTAGGTAATATATTTTGTTAGTAGGTATATTGGTGTACCTATATTATTATGTAGTTACCTACATATTTTTATACCGATTCATATTGTTCTAAAAGTTATATTAAAATGAATAAATTGTTTTTAAAAAAAGCGAGAAAAACGCTCTCATTTTTTAAATATTTTCAAAATTAATTACCAATTTTAAAATGATGAATTTTTCTTCCTAAATTCTAATAATATCTTATATTTCAAAACTACAGAGTAGTATCACAGATTAAATACCTATTATATTATATATCGTCCCTTTTATCCTCGGACAGGAGGTAATGTATTATCAATATTTTAGATTTAAAAGCAATGATTGCATTAGATACATTCAGTGGTTAAAGTGAGAGGGGCGGCGTCCCCCTTCTTTGCTTAGCTTAAGTTTGGCGTCCCCTTTAGTTTAAATTCCAGGGGGACGGTTCAAATATTCATTTAATCATAAAAAATGTAATATAGGTATGTCATTTATTTACATATATTATTATTATTATTATATATATTTATATATATAATATATTATATTATTTATAGTAATTTTATTACTTTTATAATATTATTAAGTATATTTTAAAATTACGCATTTAAACATTACATATTTTATATTATATCTACATAAATCAAAAATTAGGTGTTAATGTGTATTATTATTATTATTATTATTAAGACTGAATTTGATTTTTTTTCCTATAATGTTATACTTAGGTATATTTCTAAATGATTAATTAAAAGTTGAGACTGAATTTGTTCTTTTGTACATAATATTCAAAAATTAAATAAAAAAAGTAAAAAAATGGTATTTAGTTACCTATAAAATGTATGCAAGATCTATATTATAGAAAAAACTATTTCGATTTTTCTTTGTTCTCCAGACATTCTCTCCTTGGCCGGAATATAGGTAATTAATATGCGTATTTTAAAGTTATAATCACAGAGTATATACATTATACATATATAATATATATTATACATACATTATACAATAGGTATATACATATATACGTCCGTGATAAATTTTTACAAATTAGGTCAATAATAACATGGATTAAAAGTTAAATGTATATAAATATTTAAAAAAAATATTACGGTACTGGTTCAGGGGACGCTTTTTTTTTTGCATTTGCTATAGTCCCCCCTGCAAATATATTCCACTTTAACCACTGGATACATACAATTCAGAGCGATGTAATTTTTCGTTTTATTTTTAGTCTCAAAAGTATAATATACGAAAATCTCCATTGTTTGGTATTAACCACAACCCTAATATTCATTTTTGGTTATCCGACACAAAATATAATTGTCGACCGGTGGCAAAATCAATAGCGATCAATGATATGATTATTATATTCTGCACTCGCCCACGAAGATACGAATTCAAATTGGTATTAATCCACGGACTATTTTAAGCGTAATACATATTACGATTCAACTTTAAACCAAGTTTAAATTTAATTTTATTATACCTATATACATAAAATTGTACCTAATCATTGACTATTAACACGGATATTAGAGACAAAACAAAAGTCAAAATAATTTGTTTGCACTCTAAAAGAAAAAAGAAAAACAAGTATGTAGGTACCAACCAATTTATTATACCTAAATAATATTTTATATTTGAATGTAAGTTATGACTTTATAGTGGTTCTAATCTAATAAAATATTTTATTCTTTGCCAAACCGTGGTGTGAAGATTTTCAAAATGTCGTGTAAATCTATAATACTTATTATCATACTCGAGTTCGAATTTAGGTACGTACCTATTATTCAAAGGTCCAGTGGCGTGCTCAGAATTTTAAAATAGGGGGATATGCTCCCTAAAATATGATAAATCTTGCTATCGGGAAAAAAAGGTCATTTGTGTAAATTTCACTATGAATTCAATACAATCCAATAATTATTAGTGCGCCGTATTGTTTTCTGCGTCCAATTGGACACTCAGTCAGCGTAGATAGACAACCAGTAATGAAATATTAGACTCGCCGGGTATCCACTTAATTTCTAAAATATATTGATGTATAAATAGGTATGATATCTACGGAAATACGTAAAATGCCTACTGACAAATAATGATTTATTCAGTAATTTATGACTTCAAGTTTTGTATTTTAAAAACATTAATTACATTTTATTGCCTAACCGCGGGAACTAGGTATTTATTCTGTGTACGACGTAGGTAGATACCTACCGGGTTGCTACTACTGCCACGAACATCTACTGTCACGACATAATATTACTCCGAATATTTAATTGATTTTAGAAATGATAATAATAATCCTTCGAAATAACCTTGTTACGACATCAGTTTGCTCCGAAACTATTTTATTCCGAAGTTGATAATATTGATAGCTGATAATATCAGTATGTCCGTTTTTAGGGAGTTATATATAGGCAATTTAAATGTAAAAAAAAAAAAAAATTAAAATCTAACAATTAAATGATTTATATGTCCTACCTACGTCAGGTAAATTTTTTATTATTACGTAATCTTGTATTATAAATAATTATATTTTAATGAAATTAAAATAAATTACCTAAACAAATTTGTCTACACCCGATTTTAAGGGGTTTTGTATAGGCAATTTTTCAAAATAAAAATTTTAATTTTGTGTCTATGCCATTTTTGATTCTTTTTGATTTTTTTTTTTAAATATTACTTTCTCATTTTTTTTTTCGTCGTTTTGAGAATATCATAGAAAGACAAATTATAAACCAATTATTTAACGTTCTACATATTCTATGACGTATCTGACTTGTAGTATGCATATTTACACACATTTCACGAGTTGTTCAAAAATTAGTTTATAAAAAAAAACAGCTTAGTAGTGATACTAAATATTGTTGTTAGCTATCATTTGTTTTTTGTTTTGTATTTCTAAGATGTTTGTAAGTCGAGCAAAATTTTAATATGAGATTTTTATTGAAAATTTGTAGCTGTGGCATTTTATATTTTTGAAATATGATAGTTTAATTGTAATTGCCTTATATCTTCATACTTATTATTATGTACAAATTTAAATGTCAAAACCATAAAGTTCGGTTAAAAAAATGTTTGCTTTGGACGGTGCTGATGCAACATATGTGTCACTACCTATATAAATTAAGTACTGGACACACCACACACTAACTTTACTGTGCTCATGGAGGTAGAAATACCTCCATGACCGTAACACACGTTTGGGGGTAGCTGAAAAACGTTTCCAATGGTATTAATCAAACCATGGATTAAACACTATAATATGTTGTGAAATGTTTTAAATGTTTAAATTTTCTTTAACCATTTTCCTGTACATGATCATGGCTTAAATGTAGGTGGGTATGTCTTGTAAATCACGTACGTAATATGATTGAGAAATTTAAATATTATAAACCATGTAGGAGGAAGGTACCTACATATTTTCTATAATACCTACAAAAAAAGTCATTTATTTGTTGTATGTTAGTAATTAGAGTGTAAATACGAATATACGATGGATAAAAAAAGAATGGTTCAATGTTATCTTTAATTTACATAAAATCAACACCACGCACAAACCAAAGTAGCAATAATGAGATAAGTGGTCATGACTTAAGTAAAATAACTTTTCAACATCGGTATTCAACGTAAATCCCCCCCCAACCCATCATAGCTAAAACTGAAAAAATGTCCCGATACACAATTATAATTTATTATACATAGGAATGTAGTAAAATAAATCTGTAATTAAAGAATTTTATTATATAAAATATTATCATATTGCATTATAAAAGAAAAATAAAACAAAATAAGATTATTTTCTTTATGTGAAAATCCACAGTAAGATCAAGGTCGTTGGGTGTCGGTAGGAGTGGAAACACTTCGCTTATTGGATAGGATTATACTCTTGGTGAATGTATTGCAACATCGATAAAACGATTCTGAACAGAACTTCGGTGGCCATAATACACATAATATATTTCGATTTGACAAAACAGTATTTTGGCAATTTTTTCATTATTTGTTGATAGTTTTTCCTATCGCGTTTATCGAAAATGACCAAAAATGACTAAAGAATGGCCTCTTTAAAACACAAACTAAATGACAAGTTACACTGGAAAATGGGGTCATATGTACAGATTGGTTCATGTCTTCTGTTGTGCACAGAAAAAATAAATAAAAATGTACAACCACTAGTTTCCTCGCTCCACTTTGAATCTAAAAAAGCCATGGGAGGGATATGATACCCTCATTCCCCCCGTGAGCGTGCCCCTGCACAAGTCATAACATTATACAGTATCTATATTGGTACTTATTTTAAATATTTTTAATTTTATTAAAGGACGTCAAACGGTCGGTTTTAAGGAGTTCTGTATAGAGAAATGTTGTGTAAGTAAAATTGCTTTAAATACATTTTTATTCGTTTTTATATTATCACAAAACATGTAGGTACTAAAAATTTGATAAATACCTATGCACTTAACATTTGTACGCTAAGCCATTGATATAAACTAGCAATTTTAACTACTTGTCATTTATTTATTACAATTTAGACATATAAATATTTAATAGTGTTGTATTAGTAGTTAGCAACCACATTTTTACACAATATAGATGACAAAATTATCGGTGGTCTTTTCCGTCATCCTTTTTTTTTTGATATCACAAAATAACTCATATAATAAATATGTAATTTGTAAAACACAAAAAAAAAAAAAATGGTTTTAAAAAAAAATGTATAGGTAACTTTTGTATTTTTTTAAATGATTGACAGATTGAATTTTGTCTTCTATGTTGTGTTTCTTTACTTACGACTATTGTCTGAAAACACTTAATTCTCGTAAGCGGTGATAAAATAACGCACATGTATATAACGTAGGTATCCTAATATAAAATTAAAATTTGTAGGGTCCCAAGTAAGTTATAAAGTTTTTTTGTGATTACAAATTGTTTTATAATAATAAACATAACACCAAAATATTTTTTACTCAAAATTACAACATGGGGTGTCAGGGTAACGCACCCAACTCCGATGGACACTACTCAGTATACGCAATAAGAGGAGATAATTGGGAACTGTATGATGATAAGAAAAAAAACTTCATACCGATAAATGTATCATGTGAAAAATCATTTTATAATGTTTAATTATGTTTTATTGTAATATTGTATTTATAGGAATATTTAAGATTTTATAGTATGTGGAAATTTATCGAAAATGGTCGTTTAAACTCATACGAATAGAGTACTAAATTTTGGTATACCAAAATAAAAAAAAACTTCATTATTTACGAAATGGGGTCTGGAGACATATTCTCTGACCCCTCTCAGTTTTTTCGTTATTGCGTCAAAAATAATGTCGTACAAATTCTGAAAATAGTCATACAATTTCATACAAATTACGTATACTAAATATCTGCATAAAAATTATAATGAATTGCAAAATTGGAGGGAGGTAAATGCCAAATTATACATTCAAATTTATATGGTGGGTGGGTGAAAAAATAGAGTTAAATCAATAAAACTTATTTTTATTGTGAAACTTGAATAGGTAACATTAATAAACAAAAAATACTACATTTTTCATACATTTTACGGTTATTATACCTATATAAAATTATAGTAATTTTTCAATTATTATAAAATATACTTTTATAGGTATACAGCTATTTTGAATGGTCATTTCCAAACGCACAATATTGCAGGTCCCTACTTAACTTAAAAAAAAAAATAATTCGACATTAATGTTGGTAACTATTTTGTTACAAAGTATTTTATTTTTTATTTATAATGTTGAGAAAAAAATAGTTAGGTATACTGCAGTGTATTATGATACCCAAGGACGTATTTGAGGAGGGGGAGGGGTACATGGGGTCCGGATTCACTCTGAAATTTTTTCAACATTTGATACATTTTTTATATAAGTTATACAGTGGCTTTTATATTATCAATATCAATATTTTCAATCATAATGAACCATCAACGATTTAAAAAATATATACTACCTACCTACGTAAATTGTGATTTAAATAAAGATAATAAATTATCTTTATAATTTAATATTAATTATAATAAATATAGATAGTAAATTAGAGTAAAACTTGTCAAAATAATCATATAAGTGAAATAATAGATATAGATAGGTGTACGGAAAACAATTGATACTGTTATAAAAAAAGCATCGTCAAAGATAATATTATAAAAATTTTTTTTATATTATTAACTTTTGAGCTTGCCAAAAAAAGTAATCATAATTTTATTTAAAAAATGCTAGTATATATATCTAACTATAGTTAAATATAATTTTTAAGGGGATCCTCTATGAAGAGTTTTATAGATAGAAAAAAAAATTTGTCCATCATTGATTGAGTTGTCTGTTGAACATAAATATTTTGAAAATTGTAGATTGGAAAACACCAGAAGAAGACTTTTTACTTTTTTAATATTTATTCCTTAAAATAGATTTATTAAATTAAAAATCATTAAATATTAGTCCACTAAATATTAAAATATTGAATACCTATAAAAATAAATTATAATGTTAATTTGTTAATAAATTCAAATCCATAAAACCAATAAATTGCTATATGATGGACAAAACATAAATTCAATAGGTATGTACTAAAATTATAAAATATATTTTGGATCCCTTCCGAAAATAAAATCGAAATACGGCCTTGATGATACCTATATTATATTGTGATTTACATAATTATATAATATATATGTTACCGGCAATGTTGATAATTAGACATTGATGTTAGATAATATCTAAAATGTGTTAATTAAAATTTTCGTTAGTTCCTAAAATTTAATAAAATAAAACAAATTCAAAAATATAATTATTATTATTCATTTTTATTTTTATTATTTTTATTTTTATTTTCATATGGAAGACTTTGATGGCATTTCGAATTGTAAATCCTGGACGCTGCCCGGCAAACACATATATTTCGTTTTATATTTTGTTTTGATCCATTTTATTTAACTGTACTGTACTTTTAACTATACCTATACTATATGAACTGTTAAATATAAAATGATGCACATTAATTTTCATTCACTATGTGCACGCTGTATCTATATTCTATATACTACGATAAAATAAAATCATATATTCAAAATTAAATCGGGGATTTGGCTAAGTAAAATTGGGGACATAATAGTATCGCAATAAGCTTAAATAATATAGGTAGGTACCTAAAAATAATAATAATACAATACAACACATGATAGTAATAAGCGATACCTAAACTTAAAATTTACAAAATATTATAATTAAAAATCGGTCAAATATAAATATAATGTAATCACCATTATTATAATATAATTACAAAATGTTATAAAATAAACAATATCTCATATTTTGAAAGAACTATGATTGATTTTGGAAGTTTAGCCTATGGTCAACTCGGTTAAAACATCGTTTTTACAACATTGCCTGAAATATTACGCCAATGTTGTAAAAATGATCAAATGTACAACAATGTCTCATCAAATTAGGCATTAAGGGGGTTCGAGTCTGTCATTTTCTAAGGAGTATTATATAGGCAATTTATCGTACATGATAAAATTTTAATTTCAGAATTTAATGCAGTTAGAGAGGTTATTGAAATTAATAAATTAATGAATACACTCCTTGAGCTTATATCTATATCCGCCTAGGTTAAATATGAATTGCAAATGTGAAAATAATGAAAATAAGACTGTATACTAAATCACTTTTTGAACAGAAAGTTGCTTTCGCTGTGACAAAATTGTGAGACTTTGGCTCGTCTAATTTTAACTCTGTAAAAAGCATAAGATTCTTTGACATCTTTTCTAGGTTTTAATCGAGGCATTTTTTGAAATATAAATTTTCGCTTTAGATATACTGAAGTGAACAATTTTTAAAATATGGAAATTTTGTTTAATCATATCGAAATCGAAAATTCATATTTCGAAAAACGCCTCGATTAAAACCTAGAAAATATATAAAAAATATTATGCTTTTTACAGAATTAAAATCGGATCAGCCAAAGTCACGCAATTTTGTCACAGGGAAAGGTCTAAAAACTATATTTTTTTTGACGGACTCAAACCACCTTAACGTAATTTCCTGAATTACCAATATTGCCGGTAATATATATATATTGTATGTAATCTAAATTTTTACATTAGTGATTTTCGATGAAATTATTAAAACTAGAGTTATAAGACTCAGAATATTCCGGAATTTTCTATATTTAAATGTCTTATAACTCGACCCATAATAACTTTATTAAACATCGTCCATGTAAAAATTTAGATAATTTTGTGGATTTTAGCTTTTTTTTTTATAGTGATATACGATAAAATAATAATTAATTAATTAAATAATTCTAAAATGTATGTTGTCTTAATGAATTATTACGAAATTATAACTGTAAAAATCCAAGGTTATACAATATACAATGATAATTTAAATTAGTTAATATGTTAGTTAGTTATAATTTATAATAGCAAAATGTACAGACTTGGGTTATATTCCGAATACAGTATTCAGACATTTTAAGTACCTACCTATTCTTGAGTATTTTTAGGCACTTTTTTATACTTCACAATATTATGTAACTCTTTATGTTGAATTAATAAGTACTTAATATTTGATTTTTTAAAATTTAGTACCTACAAAAATTATCCTAAAAATATTTGGAATACTTTTTGTAAAGTATTCCAAATACTCCATCATCATTATAAAATATTTTATCAAAGTCTGAAAATGCATTATTGTGTAATTAATTATAATATGCGAGTATGTTATACATTATATCATTTTTTGAAATATTATATTAGGTACTGTAAAAATATGATTCGATTCAAAACCGCCTAATATTATTAATTTACACAACCACATATACTCACATTGTTCATGCGCTGTAAATTAACATGCGAATGATATTGCCTATATAAAGTTTCCTATAATATTGTAAATATCTCACACCGACCGTTGTGTCCTCATAAGTATTATATTATATATTTATATAATATAATACTATATAATATAATATAAACTATGTGGAATAATCCTATGCTAAAAATAAAACATTCGTTTGATGAAAACGATTATAAATATTATTTATTACGAAGGTAGACGAAACTGTGAGTTTGCCACTTAAAAGTGATTTTTTCAAATATATATATTTTTATACTTTTTAAGCTACAGAAGTTTGAATATTGGATATATTATACATGAAAATTTAAAGATTGAACATGGATTACCTATTTTCAGCTTAATTAATTATTTTATATATAATTTTTAACTTAATTTTCAATTTAATTGTCTAGTAGATGGGACATATAGCATTTTTTTTAAATTAGGTATCTACCTATTTTTTTCATTACAATAAGGCAATCTATATATTTTAAATTGAAGCAGTTTAAAACGTAAGAATCTTAACTTATATGTAATATGTAAATTTAGAATTTCAGTAAAAATTTTAACATTTTAAAAATAATTAAATATTAGGTGTCCCATCTTGCCCCGGATTACTGTAAATTTATCGTCTCATTGGTATTAGGCCTAAGGGGTCTGATACCCGCTACATATATTAAGGATCACAATACAGGAAATTTAAATCACGTATGTGTCGGCGGCCATATAATTTATATAATATTATATATTTCGTTTTTTGATTCTCATCACCAATATGACCTCACGGGAAAAGGGATAGCACGTTGAAGAATTTACGTATTTTAATCATATTTTCTTTTGAAATTTAAAAGAGTAGAAAATTATATAGGTCAGATTTCAACTTATTTTGCGATTTTAAATATATCTATTTGCAGTTATAGAATAGGTACCTACTGTAAAATAAAAACCACCGAAGACCCAAAGAAAAGATACACCCTATATCGTTCTATATCATCTGTACCGCTTGTCGTTACATATCCATATTATTCAGTTTTCTCCGTGTTTTCCAATCATGGAAACAAAAGTTTTCCGACCGTTTCCGTGGAACGATTATTGATACGCGGTAATCGTTAACCGGACGAAATCGCAATAGTTTTTATTATTTAATATTTATAATAATTTTTCTTTTCATTCGGTTAAATAAAGGTATTAAATAAATCTGATTATTTCATTAAATTGTGTGTTGAGCGATCATCGTATTCGATTCGTACGAACTTATTGTACCTATGCTGTTTTATCGGACATTTTTACATTTCCAATTGGTGACAACACTTGTATAAAAACCCGAGAACGGTAAGTTCGACCAACCGATTACTACAGTTTTTATATTTCATATAAATATATACATATATACCTATATATATACCTAAACAACTTTATTGACAAAAAAAAAAAAAAAACGGTCTGTCCAAATAATATCTGTGTTGCTGTGTATACACAGAATACCTATTGTCCTTCAATACAATATACGGCACATACATATTTTGATTTATAAAAATTTTTTTTCCTTTTTTTTTTTTAGAAAGAATACATCATAAATTACCTAGAATATAAATAGATCAGTGGGTTTAAAAAAAAAAATAATAATAATTGGAAATTATTTGATGTTATACATTTTGTTAATTTATGAGTAGGTATAGAACAAATTGAATCATGCCTAACGTTTCTTTTAGTACGGATATGTGCGTTAGTTGGCTTTTGGGTCAATGTATTTCAAATAGTCGAACTTCGTTGTATTTTTCATAATTTTAATTACATTTATAATGATGTGTGATATATTCTGGTGAACTTTTATCATAAATATAAAACGATGTTTGATCGGTCTTCCGAACATTTTAACTGGGTGACAATAGTTACATAAAAACCTGAGACGATAAGTCCAACCGACTTCATATGTGCAGAGCACGTACCTGATATATTTTATTATAGGTATACCCATTATATTTCATAGTGCCTAAATGTATTTCAAATCGTCGGACTTCTGTGGCATTTTTCATAATTTTAATCGAATGTATAGTTGTGTGAAACCTATGAAATCCGGTTCTCATAAAAATCCGAAAATAGTAAGTTCGAACAATTTTTTGATAACCTACTTAGTCAACCTATTCATCGGAAACATTTTAAGGATAAACGACTAGAATCCATTAGACAGCGAAGGCCATTTTCCGATAATCTCCCGAAAAACTTCGGTCACCGAATATTACGAATCCTGAATAAGTAGATACATAAATTGAGGTACATGAACTGCATTCAAATTATTTTACACTTAAAAATAGTTCCATTAATAAAGGGTTTGCACTCGAAAAAAGGTACACTTACAAGGTGTCACTTTCAAAAAAATTTGTACTCACAAGTAAAGTCGCACTCAAAGAGAGTTGCACACAAGGAGTTTTTTAATATTTAAATTGAAATTTTTTTAAATTTCTACATAATAAAAACAACAAAAGTTTTCCGTCGTTATAATTTCAATAGTACAAAAATAACTGATGTTATGCTATTTGTTAGAAACTAAAAAAATGAATACCTCTTATAATATTTTGTATTTTATAAAAAGAAAAATGAAAGAACACAGATAATTTTGCATTATATAAAAAAATGTAAAAATTTCGTTTTCTCAACTATAACTACAGTCTGAGAACGTATGTTAAGTATTTTTTGTTTTGTTTTTAGTATAGGTATAAGCATAAAATATAATTACAAACAATGAAACAAGTTTATGAATTGTATGTATAAAAATTTACTCATTTTACTTAAATATGAAAATATAATTTATTACCTTTACTTTATTTTTCTATAAAATAACAGTGCGGTATCAAACTTATAGATACCTACATATTTTTTTTTTTATCACAAAACACTAAATTTCTATTAAATTCAATGTGGTACCACTGCATACTTAATATACAAGTTAAAAAATAATAATTAGGAATAATATTCGTATAAATTATATAAATGAAATATATAAGCAGGTACTTTTTTACTTGTATAAAAATTAAACATTAAAACAAGGCTTGAAATAATTTAATTTTGAGATCAAAATTGATCCGATTAGTTCGAAAAAAAAAAAAATAATAATAATAAATGTCTTTAAAAAATATATTTTCGTCGTGATCTTAGAGGAGTAAGGTTGAAATTTATCATTAGACCAGTTAGTTGGTAAAAAGTGGGTAACTGGTTACCACGTGTAGGACCTAAGTATATTATAAGCATATATATGTTACCCATAATGTTTCAAGCGCTGCATTAATGTAAAAAAAAATTATTATTATGAAATGAATGAACTATCTGTAGAACATTAAACTAGACGAAATTAATATTAATATGATAATAGAATATATTGTGTAGGATAGGTGGATGGACAATCAGCTCACACAAAATGCATTTTAAACCATGGTAACGGTATATAGCGGTTATATTCCGGCTGAAGCCGATGCGGTGGCGACGGCACCAGTGTTGTGGACGTGACTGTGAACTACGGCTCCTGGTAAAAAAAAATATTGGGTAATAATTATTAAACATATACATTTAAAACTAATATAATATTATATTAATTTCATAAAATATGTTAAATATTAAAATATATTTAGTATATTAAGAACTAATGTCGTTCAGTACATTTTACCAATCTGCAAGCTTTTTACATTTAATATTTTCCCCATATTCGAAAGTGTTTAAAAAAAATTGGAAGTTACACAATATAGAATTAAATTTAATAGTCAGTCGTATAACTAATAACTTTGGTTCTATACTCGATATTTTTTATAACAGTTAATTTTCATGTAGGTACCTATACTGCATATACCTACCTATACAAATATATGGTCAAGTTATTTCATATAATTAATCAAAATTAACCAAGTTTAATTAACTCTAAAGCCTTTTAGTTTAAAACTTTTGGTAAAAAAAAAACTTTAATTCATTAAGTTTAAAGTTAAAAAAAAACACGAACAACTCGGTTAAGAAATAGTTCATTATTTTATTGTCCATGAAAAAACTTAGAACTCGAAATTATTCAAAAATATTGTACCCACCTAATAAATTTGTCCACATATTTTATTGTATCAGTTCCCATATATTAATAATAATTTTTAATATACTCCTAATATATATTACTTGACTATGGATTATTATAAAAATGAACTGTAAAAAGTTAAGTTAATACAATGTTATAGTTAATACAAGTTATAATGGGAAAAATTAATTGAGTTGAGTTAAAAAGTTCAAAATTGATTAGCTGAACTATATCTTTTTAATTAGCTAATGTACATATTTATCTATATGTGAGGAAAGATCTTTTGTTATAAAGTTTTTCAAGAAGTATGTGGTTAAAGCTCAATATTTTCAACAAATTTAATTTTTATTAATTTGAGACTTCCAAAATAACCATATTTATTTGTACGATTTTCTTACGATTTTTCAAAGAAAATAAATGTATATTATTCAAATCGATTGAAAAATTATAGTGAATATTAAATTTTTCAATCTCATTAGAAATATTAAAAAAATATATTAAAAACTAAACAGGATAAGAATTTAAAAAAAAGATAAATTTTATGAATATGGCATACTATATAGCTGGTTATACATTTTGTCAAAATGATATATTATTAAACCATTCGAATTCGGTCAATAGTTTATATATAATTATAATTTTTTTTTGTAAATAATAAATAATCATAAATAATAGTGCCAATTAAATACCTATTTTTAAATTCTTGTAAAATATTATTTTTAAATGTTAGATTTTCCATTTTTTAGTAAGTCTTATGAATTTTTCGAAAAATTACTGAGATAGGTATGGGAAATAATACTGTAACAAAATTTTTTGAATAAAGAGCTAAAGTTACATTATATTGTGACTGATTATCCAATTAAATTGCAAAAAACTGAAAACATTAAATTTTTTAAAACGTCGTGATTTTTGCAATACAATTTTTAAAAAAGTATTTTTCAAATAATATATTTTTATAAAGTATAATTGTTTTGAACAGAATATGATATGATTTAATCACATTTTGTCTTTTAAAATAACTTTATAAGTTTAATATTTATTAAAAAAAAAAGAAAAAATAGAATAAAGTACATAAATTCGATTTTTTCAAAAATGTCTTCTTTTAAAATAATACTTTTATTTCGTGTAATTTTTTTGTACGTGGTATACAATAAATAACGCAATAATATTTTAACTACCTATCAAACATTAATTTCAAGTAATATATTTAACGACATTTATAAAATAAAATTTTAAATTAAAGAATCATTAATCTTTTTACTTATTTTACGATAGAAAAATAATAATTATTATTCCAGTTATTGGAATCACCGCGTAATACTAAAACTATGTCTATTGTCCAAGGATTTGGTAAATGATTTATATAGTAGGTACCTAATTGTTAATTTGACGGAAGACGATAACGAATAAAATACAAAAAATCATTAAGTCTAAATATTCCAATTTTAAGCATAAAAGTAATTGATATTTCGAGTATTAGACACTGCATATTTTCACACATAAATTTAAAATTATATTTGAAAATAAAAATTTAATTTTTTAAACTCAACGTTTCAATAAGGTAAAACAGAATAGGTATACAATGATGAATCTTCCGCCACTTCCGGTCATGTAATACTATATTAAGTGTAGGTAGTATAGGTACTCAATACTCATGTACCTATTATAAATTTAAAAGTAAGTTTAATTGTCTAAATTTGATTGCATCGTCATTTCACATTTGTACCTATTCGCTTAGATAGAAGTGGGTAATTAAAATAAGTTCAACTTAATATTTAATTTTACATTGTTAGTATTTTCCATTTCGAAGAAAATGTATGCCATTCTTGTAAGTCCTATTCTAATATTTAATTCGTTCATATCCACTTGTATTTTAAAATAATATTCCATTTAGTTAATTTATTTTCATTTTGCATAATGTAGGTAATCTCAATTACACCAATAGAAAGAAAAAAACAAAATTCATAATACCTATTTGGTTAGTTTTTGATTATTATTATTTATTATTAGATAATATTATAATATAAACTTCATATTTATTATACCTTTGTGGCCTTGTATCGGTTTCTGGTTCAGGTACGTATTCACGGACTGTAATACGTTGATCGGGATCTAAAAATTAGAATGTAAATGTATAAATTATCATATATTATTATAATATAATATAATTATGTGTTTTTATTTTTGTAAAAATAAAACGTGTAATCTAATATTCATTGTCGAATGTAGGTATATTACATTTACCTATAGGTATATGTATATTTACTGTAATAGGTATGACGAGTATATATAATTTAATTGGTGCGTATATTTGTACTTATATTATATGGTAAACGTATTATTATTAATTTCCTCAGAAAAAAAAATATATATATATATATATATAACATATTATATTATACCATTTTTCTATATGTAGGTAGGAAGTGTAATTTTTTATGAACAAATTTTATTTACATATATTACGATAAAATAAAAGGTACATTATACATTATTCCATTTAAAATATTATGTTGTATAAAAAAATGTATAATTATTTTTTATTGGGACTCTATTATAGCATATAAAAAGTTCAGTTTTACTACCTATCAAATATTTTTATTATAAATATTATGAAACTGTGAAAAAATTGTTAATAAAAAAAATATGCGAATTTTTGAAGTAATCCCCAAGTCTAATTATTAAGTTTTAGATTTAAGCAAGCGAAAGTATTGGTTTTATAGTTATGCGGGTTTTCATCACTCACGTTCATTTTCGAATGCAATGATTTATCTTAGCTGTAAAGTCGAACGTTATAATGGTACACTATCTTGTTTGTGGATAGATGGGACGATGGACAAACGTCCACCTTCTATATTTAGACGGCTTTTTTCATTATTAAAATATAATATAGTTTCCTCTCAAGCAATTCTTCTATAGATATAATTTCATTGCTTAAATTTAACACCAATATATATGGGTATTACAACATTTTGAATAATATATATATATAATATATATGTATAATAATATTATGACTGCCAAAAAGACGGTATTTTTCATTAGCCATATATTATATTCTCATAGTACTACTTGACTCGTGTTATGTGCACCGAAGCTAATTGGCTCAGAATCGTTTTATTGGAATAAATGATTTGTCATTGCTTTGAAATTCAATACATCCATCGTCAGTGCCTATCCTACTAAGTGCTCCGACTTCCTACCGACCGAATTTATTTTTTATTTTTTAAATAATTAATGGTGATGGGTATTTTTTCCATAATTAGTACTGTTTACGATTTGTATTTGTTATTTACATATTATATTTCTTGATGGCCTAATGATGAAATTTCGAGTGGGCATGTTTTTTTTTCTCCTTCAATAAATATCGCAATATTACACAATTGCAATAAAAAAAAAACGGTATCGACACGAGATTATTTTTTTTAAATATATTTAAATACATTCGAACCGTTGGATCCTCGTTTATCTTGAAATGTCATAAAAACCGCCCGTACACAAAACCTCTTGAAAATCGACTGTTTATGTTCATAAATAGTTTTGTTCTAATGTACTCACGGCGAAAATCCTGTCGTAGAAATCGTTCCGGGGCGCGCCGTGGTGGTACAGTGGCGCGCTTCCGGGTTTTCCTGCACCGTGACCGTGTATTTCGACGAACGGTTTTCCCGACGCGGATCCGGCGCCGAACACACCGGCACCGGCACCGGCCCCGGCCCCGGCACCGGCACCGGCACTCGCGCCCGCGCCGACACCGCCGAAACCGTATCCGGCGCCGGAGCCCAAGCCGTTACCGCCGGCGGAAGCGACAGCGCTACCGTCGTCGGCCAAAGACGCGAACGCGTCGAAACCGCCCCACGACGCCGACACGGTGTTGCCGTTCCTGGTGACCAGACCGCCGGAATGCCCGACTACCTGAAAACGAGAATATTAAGTATTACGAATCGGCTACATATTGTGTATTCGAATACTTTATGATAAATAGTATTCCCTAATAGTATTTGAAATAAGTATCTACTTCACAAAATGTATTCCAAATATTTTTGGAATACTTACTATTTATTCATTTTTACTAGATTTCATTAATAAATATAATAATTAGGTATTAATGATGTTACGAACTGTTCGATTTTCGAACCGAACCGAACCGAACTAAACACGAAATAGTTCTGTTCGAATGCCGAACCAAGGAAAACGAAATTTTGGTCGAAAAACGATAAAAAAAAAAAAAATTTTTTAAAAAAGTAGTTTTTCTATTTTTAGGATGGATAATAATTTTTCCCGTACATATTATCGACGCATTTATCAATATAATATAACACGATATTATATTAAAAATTAATTACAGATCATACGAGCAGGTACTATATAAGTATGCTTATAAATAAATAGAGCGATGTTTATAAATATTTAAATATTTTATATTATTATCGATCACTGATTATTCTGACTGGTTTTCGGCGTTTTTGGATCGCGGGATATGCGGAAAATATGCATTAATCGTAGTTCAGAAAAAAATGAGCTTTTGAGTTGCCAACTTTTAAATCAATTAAGTACCTAATAGTTGATTAAATAAATAATACCTAATAGTTGATTTAAATTTTTCAAATTGTTTATGAAGTTCGTTTCGGTATGTAATTAAATCTGCGTTCGTAACATCACTACTAATTATAATATTATCATATTTAATCATTTTGTTTTCCATGCAGATAAATTAATATTAATTTAATTAACATATTTATTATTAAAGTTTAATATTGTGTGATTCATTTCAGTAATAAGTGAGGTAATTTTTTTTGTAAAATTTTATAATGAAACAATATATTCTCAATAACTTACTATTTATACAATATTATTTTTATAAATGTGATTGAACCTTAAAAAGTAATTGTACCTGTAAGTTATTTTTATCTCATAACTTCCATATAGTTAAGATAAGTTGGCATATTATGTATACAATTACTTCGAATATTTGCCATGGTAAAGAAAATATAATTGATAACAAATATTTTTTTACAATAACTATAATTAATTAATTAGGTACAAAATTTAAGAAAAGAAAAAAAGACTGTCAATTGGAGACCTATCCCTCATAAACCTCCCCCCCCGTGTGTACACTACTGAAACACCTATATGTTCAAATTATAGAAATGAAACGGTTTTGATTACGCCAGATTACTTAACTATAAATGTAGTATGATACGAGACGACTATTAATTATAGATAACTTTTAAAATGTAGGTATTTAACATTTTTTAATTGTTAAATTTTCATTTTTCAAAAAATATCTTCAAATTCACTTATACAGAACTCATTAAAAATTGACGGCTTGGCACAGCACTGTCAAAGAGAGGAATATTTTTGGGTGAAATTTATTGAATTTTTGTAAAAAATTTATCGTCTTCAAAAGTAGTTATACTAACTTTTTTCAAATCATGTTCGTCTTTATGAGGGGCGGCAAGTGCAACACTAACGACCGTGGCGATGATAAATATGGTGTTGAAACTTTTGTTATGCATCATCTTGTCTGGACGGTATATCTTTGAATATATATGTTTCGAGTAAAATATATAGTATGACTGCAAAAATAAACAAAAACATTTTTATATCATATAGGTTTTTTAGTCATAAAACATTAGTTATTACAAATATTCATATAAATTATTATGCATTATAGAATATTTTACACAGCTTACATGTCCCCCAAAAAGTATTAAAAATAATGATTTCAGAATATGTTAAAATAAAGCGATTAAAAACATATATTTATTACGTATATAGGTATTAAATTATGAAGAATAGGAAATAATATTTAAATTTTAAATTTAATTATTTGAAATATGTATAATTCCAAACAATTTTGTACACAAATGCATACACTCTATTATCATAGATATTATACAGAAAGATTATTTTATCATGCTCACCTAATTTTTTCCGTGAATATTTATAATTAAAATTATTTTTTTTTTTTGTAAACTTGAGAAACTAATTTCACTACAATTGTATAGAAAGTAAAAAATTTTGGTTATTTTTTTTTTTAATTTTAGGTTTTATATATTTTTCTTAATTGGCAACTTATATTTTTGACTTGATATTCCCAGGCAAACTATTTTCCTGGACATTTTAATGTACCAATATTGAACATTGTATCAATAATGAATTATTTATTAGCATTTATTATTTAATGTTTAGAAAATGAATTAGTGCGGAGTACTAAAAAAAGTTTTCCCCGGTCATCTCTTATTTACATTTTTTACTAGTTTGCTATAATATTATTATCTAAGAAAATAATTTTCCTTTGAAAAACCTTTAACTGTAATTTATTATCAAGGTTAATTAAAAACGTTATGGTATTTTGAATATTGTTTTTTTTCTTAAATCGAAATAGGTAATATAAAATTTTGTTTTATGTATTAAAATATATATCTGCTGAAAGTGAACTTTAAAAATTATTCTGGTGTGGTGGGGGGGAGGTGTATTATAAATTGTATAGAGACTGTATATATAAACATATTGTCTATAGGTATATGCGTATACCTATTTTAATCTGCATTTTTGGAACATAGACGTATATTCTTTTTTTAGTGCATATAAATTCCAATCATATATATTATACGAGCACATACATCATTTTATGTAGTATTATAGATATTACTAATAAAAAGAAAACAAAAATGTTTTATTAGGTTACCTAAATCATATTTTATTTAGATAGGTACCTACTTACATAAAGTACAATAGTAGGTACCTACCTAGTACGTATATCGATATTTGCCCATTTATGAAAATTATGTTATATTATAATATTTCCTAGTACATACCTAGTACCAACTCACATAAAATCTAATTTAACATGGTTAATAAAATTGACGAAAATACCTATATAGTATTTTAAAAAAATTGCATATTGTATGTTTTAAAAAATAAAAATAAAATCCGTGTGAATTCGTAAGAAAATATTAGAAAGTCCTAACAATATGATTATATGAAAACGACAAACAAAATATTATTTGGAAGTTAAATACGTTGGTAGAATATTTAATCCCTTGCAGCAATTTTTGTAGTATATATCTACTTATATAACTGCCAAGGATGGACATTAACGTGTTAAAAAAAAGTTAAGCTTAAATAAATTAAGTTATATTATGAGTTACTTATATTTTAGTAACAAGTTTTTTTTTATTATTATATAATAGCACATATTTTTCAGTTGATTATTTTTTTATTTTCCTAAAAAAAAAATATAGTATTTATATAACAAAAATCAATAAAAAAACTTTTGTTTATTCATTTAAATCGAATAATATACCAGTGTGTTTAGCTGGTTCTACGATAATAATTAAAACACTAAGTAGGTATAGATATAATATACATAAGTAAAATTTGGATGTACACCATGGTCTTCAGTAATAAAAAACACAAATTAAAAAAAAATCACCTATTAATTATATTAATTGTCAATATAATAATATTATTGTTTGCATTTTTAAACTTGATAGGTAAGTATACGATTTTTGAAAAATCAAGTTTTGTAAAAAAAAATTTAAGATTTAAGACTTTTTTGTAAGTTTGACTAATAATCCAGTGGCGTCATTTCAGGTTTTACTAGGCGGGGGCAAAATTTTGACCAGCCCCTTTACAAATAATAAATATTTAAAAACGTAAATAAGCAAAAAAAAAAAAAAAGTCTTCGCATTCTTCACGATGTAGGTATAGTGTATACCCTTGCCGGTCCCCCTTAAAATTTCCTATAGGCTTTAAAAATCAATCGGACCCGCAAAAATTAGTCGGCCCCACATAAATCTTATAGTGGGGAAAATGCCTCATCCTGCCCCCCCCCCAAATTACCAAATGACGCCACTGGAATAATCTTATATCACCGTTGTGTCTGTCCTTTTGTCCTCTAAATAGTTGTCATATGGTAAACGATTGTAGTTGATATTTAATTGATTTCCAAGTCAAACTCATTGTTGATTTTTAAACAAATAGTTTTAATTTAAGATTTTAAAATTTGAATTCGTAAAAAAAGTATTATAATGCATTATTTTTGGAATCACTAGGAAAATATAAAATTATAAACCTTTAATTTTTTCTTTATTGATCCCCTAAAGTTCCTTTCTGTCCACATTTTCTACCAGAAATTGGATACACAATGACACATGTACATTGTACCTATACCGATTGAATCAATCCGTCTGTTCGAAAAATTGTGGAAAAAGTAAAATAAATACCTATTATTGTAAAATCACTACATATATACCTAGCTTCTTCGTTCAGCGCATAATTAAAAATATGCAATAACCACGTGTTTTTTTAAAAAAAAAATTGATTTCAACTCTTTTCATTATAAATTATTTTTCTTTCGATAATAGATACATAATAGGCAATACGTCATGCTTTAAGACGTGCTCGGCGAGTTGTTATACTCGATATATTTTACTTTATTTATTTTGTTAAATATCAAAAGATTTAGCATAAAAAAGCATACTTCTCGAAAAATAAAAGTCTCGTAAAATCACTTGAACCATATATGGTACCTATATGTCTTTCATTCTATTTTCGTTCTTTAAATATACGAATTAGTTACTTACGTGGTGTCGTGTATGCCGGTATAGGTAACTTCTGCAGCAGAACGATAATGTGAGAGACTATACGCGAGAAAATTGTCTTCTTATTTTTTGTTCCCGCGAAAATTCTCTTTTTGGAAAATCACTGTGTATGCTGCTGCAGTTGTTGCTACACTGTAGAAGATCGCAATCGGCTCGAAAAGACGAGAACTTCGAAATGACCGTGATGGCGTCCAGTCGTCACGACGTGTTTTCCCCGCCACGGCCAAGGTCACGGCGCGATGACGGTTATCACGAAGTCATCGGACGAATTAATATAACGATCTTAACCTCGAAAATCTCCCGTATATCGCACGTATCTCATACATAATGATAATATTATAATATCGTCGGCTACAGGTATAGCATAATAATAATTAACAATATTACAGTAATAATTAAGTATTATTATATCTATATATTATAGATAGGTACCTACGTGTAGTAAGTGGTAGGTAACCGGTAAAACATATTAACGACGTATTTATGGCCGGCAAGAGAGCGGAAATGTACAGGGGGTGCAAAAATGGATTAAGAAGACGCTTCCGATATGTTTGCTGTCTCTGTCTCACATATTATGCGCATAACATAGAAAATCTACTTACCGCATTCTAACTATACAGTGTATTTTTAATTAACATTAGAGTAAATTTATCTATTATCAAATTTATAGAGGAGAACATAAACTATGCTCTAGCGTGAAGTTTTTTTTTTTTTAAATTTAATTTGTAAAACTAGTTACACACATTCAAAAAAAAAAAAAAAAAAAAAATGAGTTACGTATTCAATTTCTTATAACTGGTTCAAAAATAAAAATATTAAAAAAAAATCTCCTCGCTAGAGTACAGTTTATGCTCTCCTCTAAAACTTCGATAATAGTTAAATTTGCGCTTATATTAATTACAAATAAACTGTAGTAAGAATGCGGTATGTAGATTTGCTATGTTATGCACATGTAAGACAGAGACAAATAGTAGGTACCTATTTTTTCTTTAGTGTGTGTAAACACGATCGGCATAATAATGACGGTGTGTACACCCGCAGGCACAGGCACATGTCAACAAATACGGCTACCGTATTTGAAAAGACATTAAATTCCATTTACAACATATACCGATTGACCTAATGGTGCGTAAAGGATTCTGAAAACTGGTCTGAATTCATTGTGAATTCTACTTTAGAATGACTCTTCCACTTTTTAAATTTTTTTTCTTGATTTTCACAAAAATGTTAAATGTCCGAATATTACTGATCGCATAACTAGATCCATCGGTACGTTGGAAATATAAATGGTCTAAATTGCTATATTATTGGTACGCGTGTGAAAGAGAGAGACAGACAATCGTCACTTCCAATCCCTTAAAAATGGTCGAATTCCTATTTACAATATTATTGTTAAAGCCAATATGCAAACCAACTTTAAAATTTTAGCCGATTATAGTTATTTCCATTTGTTATTAAAGATGATTAAGTTAGTGAAAAAAATTGACACAAGTTAAATTAACACAAAAGTCTTTAGTTAAAAACCAATAGTATAGGTACCTATTATAATGCTGGACATTAACGAGTTAATGAGTTAAAAGTTAATTTTTAACTTTTAACTTAACTCATTATATTTGATTTTTGTTAACTTAACTTATTAATTTAACCTATTATATTGGTTATATTAATTTTTAAATAACGAGTTACTTTTAATAAAAACTCAGTTAAGTTGTTCTTGTCGTTTATAATAATATTATTATATTATAAGAATTATTTATTTCCCGAAAATATAAATAAAACAACAATAGTTATATGTTACATAATAATCTCCCCGTAATATAAATTGAGGAATATATTAGATTTTCCACCAATAAATAATATTTAGGTATAGGTACTTACTAATTTGCAACGCGCAATTTCTATTTGTTAGAATTTTGTAGAAAAGGTACCAACTAAACATTTTTATGGACCTATTTGTTGTTAACTTTAATAATAATAATTATAAACACATTTTAATTTGTAGTATTTTCAATAATATTATGTTAATGATTTTTAAAAATTTTTAAATACTTAAAGTTAAAAAATAACAGTATTTCAAAAAAAAAAAAATAAATAAATAATAGATACCTACTTTATTATACTTATATATCTCAAATGTTTATTGACTCGTACAAAAAAAATTAACTTAACTTTTACTATTTTTTCTATTTACTCAACATAATCGAGTTAAAAAAAACCATTAATTTGCCCAGCATTGGCATATAATATATATATATATATATATATAGTGGTGTAGTGGAAGTTACCTATACGCGAGATCGGCGTTTACTCATAACGCTAAAATTCCAATATGCGTATAGGAAAGAAAAAATACAGTATTCACGGGTACGATCGTATCCCCTAATAAAATATTACTTTATTCAAATAAATAATCAGTAAACATTTTACTGTATTGTTTTAATACAGTTGTATTGTGATTATAATTTATAAATACTAGATTTGTTTTAATTACAAAACAGATAAGTATAAGAAAACAACAAAAAGTACTAATAAGTATCATTGATTATATATAAAATATAATCAATGTAAGTATTTAGTTGTATCTAGATTTTTACGCTTAAAATCTATGATTCCGCGAAATGATAACAAGCGTTACGTTTTTTTTCTTACACGGTTTTATACGTTTCGATATATAACAAAATTCAACTGTGAAAATTCAGTAAAGGATTACTTACTATCTTCACCAATTTTTTTTTTATCAATATTCTAATTTTCTTGTTTAATTAATTAACGCTGTGACGTTACACGATAAAACCTCTAGTGTGTGAATCCCTCTATACAAGTAAACGCTATGAGACGTTAAATAATAAGAGGACACCACATTTTTTTTTTAAAAATCAAGAAAAATTAACACTTTTTAATACACAATAAAAGTAGGTACCTATTTAAATTAATAAATTATGTTGCAAAATTGAAGCGTATACCCAAAACATTATTTACGACCACACTACTGTATGTATATATATATTAATATAGGTACCTATATATAATATTTTATAGGTTATTAACGAAAAATAATTTAAACTTTTTTAATTCATATTTTGCTGTTAAGTTACTTGTAGAATTATTTATATCTTTTAATTCAGTTAAGATAAGATTTATTTTTTTTCCACGAGAAAAATTAGGATTTGAATCTTTAAAATTATTCAACAAAGTTACACGCACTTACTAAAATTCCATGTTTTTAAAAATATTACAAGTATTATATATTATAAGTATTAATTAATTATTATATTTAAATTTAGATTTAAAATATATGTACCTATACCTAACGAAGTTGTGAAAATTGTTTGCCCTTAATGTTTATGTCATTTTAACAGGATTATTATGAAGAATAATCATAAAAAGGTATTTTGAAATAATAATAATATAATTATTAATTATACTAATTAAGCAGTGATGGATTTAGTTCTTGGCCTAGGGGAGGAACAATATTTTTTAATATACATTCAAGAAAATTGAAGAATGATTTTTATTTTTATTTTTTTTCTTATTTACCAATTCAAAACAAGATTTTTCGATTATTTCTCTGTAAAGTAATATTGGAAGGAGTACCCACCGGTAAATATCTATTTCTAGCTATTTTGATAGTAATGTAAAGCTATGTGTATTAAAAACTCACCGTGCCACGTCATGTCGTGTTATATGCTATTTAAGAAAAAAAGTATTTACGTGTACACTTTAAAATGTCTAGAGGGACCATGGTCTCATATGCCCCTCTCAACGTCCCTGTTGTAATTAAGTTGGTGAGTAATGGACAAAAATATTAACTACTTAATTGAATTAAGATTTTGTTAATATAGGTATGGTTTTTTTAATGCATAACAAGGAAAGAAAACATGTTACTGCAAAATATCCAGAGTGAAAAAATATCTGAAAGTGAAAATATTAAATTCTAAACATATATTCATATAAAATATAAACCTTTAACTATATTACTGTAAACAAATAATAATTTTAAAAAATTTTAAAAATCGTTGACGTCAATACATAATATACATGTTACCTACTCTGTGAAAACTTCAAATTTATTCTAAAATGATAACTATCTGAATTACGAGAAAATTATCAATAAAAAATACATTTTGACGAACGTAAAACGTTTAAATTGTTTTTCAGTACCTACCTAGATTTTTCTTATGCGCTAAAAACTACGGGAAAAATTGAAAAATGGTATCTTTAAAGTATCAATACTAGATAAAATACTTGACAATAATAAAGTATAGTATTTTACGGTATACTTAAATATATTGTTTAATATTGTATGTACAAAAAACCTTATTTTTATTTTTTTAAATGACTTTAACTTTTTTAGTAATAAATATTTTGTGAATATACAGAATATAATGCGATATTCGGGTTTGTATAAGAAAAAGTTTTAAATGGAAAAAAAATCGACTAAAATTTAAAAAAAAAGTAGATTTCATTAGTATATTCATTATATTATGGTAATAGAACAGCGTATTTTTACACTTTTTTCGTTTTAATTGTTAGGGGAAATAGTTAATACCTATATATTATTATATTATATAATATTATATATATATACACATCTAATTTATAATTTGAAAAGTATGTATCTAAATATTTTTATTTTTTACACAGCAGCTATGACGTATTATAATGGAAATCACTAGAAATGAATTAGACATTTTTTGTTCAATTTATTTTTATAGTTAGCTATAATAAAAAACGGATTTTTAGGTCTTCAAATATTACACAATATATACTATTTACTGAAGGTAAAAGTATCACATTTAATACAAATTGTTAAATTTCCTGTTGTTTATTGTAGTATTATTATAAAATTACCTATGTATTAATCACTCCGCGTTTGCATCTCTAGTGTGGTAGAATTGCGAAATATTTGTTTATTTATATTATCCTATTAAACCTGTTATCAACAACAACTTTTATGAATAAAACAATTTGAACAAATGACGTAGTTTTAATTATTTATTAATAAGCTAGTATTAAAAATATTAATGGTATTATTTCATATTTGTTTGAGCAAATCTGACATCTGATATGAAAAATATTTGAGTAGGTACCTATCTAATAATTTTTTTTTCCGAAATTCCAATACTTACTTTTCTAAATAAATGTTATTTCCATAAATTATTTATATTATTTTTTATTATATACACGCAGTGGTGGGACCAGGATTTTTTTCTAGGTGGGGCCAATAGGAAACCAACAATTATAAGGTCGGGTTATGCAACAAGGTAATTTCAGTCCTGCTAAAAAAAAAAACCATTAATATTACGTCTTCTGAGAATGAAAAAGTTCTATATTTTTGAAAAATGATTACAATTTACAATACATATATCTATATATTTATAGTTCATTAGTTCATTACTATTAACATTATTTTATAACAAAATATTAACTAAGCTTTATAACTTTAACTAAAAATTAAGTTATCGTCTTTAAAATAATTCTGCGATTTTCATGTGCATCGGCAAACCTGTTAATTTTTTCATTAATATCTAGTGATTTTGCTTCACGTTTTTATTTGATATGATACTTTAATTTTCAAGGTTAGTGTCTAGTAAACTATTTCTTAAATGATTCTTTACGCATTTCATACATGATGTATACGTCCACATGCAGCTAATGACATGGGTATTGTTAGAGCAATGGAGCATAGCTTATATGTATTTGAAAATGCTATTTCATATTCCTTAAGAAAATTATGAAATAAGAAAACATCATTGGTTTTTAAATTATTTTTTCTTTTATAACGATTCATTGACCCTGTGTCATATTTTTAGTTCTGAAAAATTATGAAGATTCTGAATTAAAAGCATTTATCTCGCTAATTATATCAGAATTATCACTAAATCTCCTATTTAACTCATTTCTTATTTTATCCAATATACAACAAAATATTCCATATCTAAATTAATTTTCTTCTGTCAGTATTTGTTTTTCCATAGTGCTATTTTTTTGCTAAAATTTTCTAACCCTTTTGTTAATTTTTTTTTATTCTTTTTTGTTTGACTTTTACCGATGGATGTGTAATATTACATTTTTTTTTAAAATAATTGTCTCTATCGTAAAATAGTTTATTTGATCCAAGATTTCTCAATTTATTCCAAAAAGTTTTTTTTTTTTTTATAGATTCCATTTATATATACTATTAACCATCTCAGCATTAAAATCGTGTAAGTATTTACTCAATACGTGTATTTAAGATAGAAAATCATCAAATACCAATAGTAAATATAAAAATATGAAATCAATTTTTCTTAATAGTGCTTCAGCTTCAAAAGAATGTTACTTATTGGTAGAAAATGATAATTTATTTAAAAGTCACAAAACAATTTCAAGTTTACTTTTTACAGCTTTACAACAAAAAACTTGATAATATTATATTACTATTATATTGTACACCCGTAAATAATAATATAAACCAGCATTTTGTATTAAATATAATAATATTTTATAAACAGATTAGCAAACCGGTTTCACCTTCCGTGTAGGAAAACATTAACATACACCTATATGTTATTATGAAATAATGTACCTATTTTTTATATACCCATTATTATTTTTATTATATTATGTGTTCTGTCAAATTCTACATTTAATCTGGGCGAAATGATTAATTTTTATTAGTATTTGAGTACCTGGTACATATTAATTTTAATTATAAATTTCGAGGACCTTTTCCTTTTCCCTCCACAAATAAACTACCATTTCCCTCCAAGTACTTTTTCGCCAATATATATTTTATATAAATACACTTAAAACGTATTTAATTTTCAATAATATTTACTCGACGACGTATTTCACTTGTACAGCAAATGGAAGAATATTATAGATTTAAACTGTGCGAGTGACCCGACTTTATATAGGTGAACCAAAATGAGTGTATATTTTTACCTATCTACGACTCGTGGAGGAAAACAAAATCTGTTTTTAGAAGGTTAATGGCTACGGAAATTTCATTATGATGTGTTATATTGTTAATAAATTTAATAAGAATCTTTAAAAAAATATTTAAATATTTTTATTTGTTCAATTTTTATATGCAAAAAAAAATATTTACAAATATTTTTTTATCTGATTTATATCTAGATTAAAAGGTATTTAAATTATCTTTATCTAGATAAAAATAATTTAGTTATATTTATCTTTATCTAGAAAATATTATTATGATTTTATTTTTATTTTGATCTTTATCTTTATATAGATAACATTTTATTTATCTGGGCTGAACACTGCACACAGGTAAAAGCTCTTCGTATAATTTGTGTATGAGTTAGAGTTACTAACATTAATGATCATTTTTAATGATTTTTTTAATTGATCATTAATGATCATTCGCATAAACACAAGGGCATCCAGAGAATGAATAAGACATTGCTTATATGATACACCTTAATTTGTAGAAAACACGACGCCCCTTAGATTTTTTGGCCTCATTCTGTATACATATTTTTTGACGTATATTTTGCTTGATTTTAGTTGAATATATTTTAGTTTTTATTAGTGAATAATCACCAGCATCATACTTTAAACTTTTGATTGTAGAATTGTAGGACAATAAATATACAAAAAAATTAAAAAGTTATTTCAATAGTACGAATTACCAAGTGGTTTTAGAATAAAAATACCTATATTTAAAACCATAGACGAAAAGTAGTTCGTAGATAATTCGTAGTTATGTATTTGTTATTAAAATTAAAATACCAAAAATCGGGCTTCTTTCATTTTACTGTACACTTCTTCTCTATAAATTTTATAATAAGTACGTTTCCTCTTAAGTCATTCGGTAAGCCATATAATTGGAACAAATTTTATATATTTTGCTAAAAATATCCATTAAATTACATTGATTGCAATTAATGACAACTTTTATTATGAATTCTATATACCTACTATTATCCCATAAAATTTACAGCATTATAAATAAACCGACTGTGATACGAAATTCAAAAATTTCCATTTTAACTATTGCACCCTCTTTAGGGGCCGCAACACCTGCGATTTGTAAGGGGTTCTATATAGGCAATTTCTTAAAAATATTATGAAAAATGAAAATCTATAACAATTTAGAAATATTTAAGTTAATTTTGAAATTAATCTAAAAATAGCCTCGTACCAGTATTACTTTTTATTGTTATATAATCACGAAATTTTTGTATAAAAGACTAATAAGCGTTATACAATTGTGGAACTTTGGAAAGTTGGATTTACAATCTGTGTAAAGATATCAATGTATCGGCCTGTCTTCTAGAAATCGATCGAGGAATTTTTCTTTATTATTACAGATTAAAATATAATCAATGTTTAAAAATTGCGATTTTTAATGATAAATACCACGACTAAAAATTTAATTAAAATAAACGCTTCCATCGATTCCTAGAAGACAAACTGATGAATTCAAAACAGTTTTCAGAATAGAATTCCGACTTTTCAAAGTCCCACAGTATTGTCACGCTTTTAAGTCGACTTTTCGTCGGTGTTAACCTGAAAATACATTCTTTGCATATACAAATTATCAATATTATTGAAAATATTGGCGAATAAAATCGGTTGCAAATCCCGATTACCGCGGTTATCGTGGCTACTGGCTGTCGTTGTGACGAGTGGCGGTGCAGCGGTCCGTAAAAACCACGACACGGAAATACGCAGGTCCGAGGACGACGGTTGAAATAATTATATAATATAAAGAAGAAATGTATATTATTGATTAGTTATCATTTACGTATATGGTATATGGTATGTAATTTAAACGAGGAAATCGGGTTTTTTTATTATTAAGTATTATTTATGGATTTATGGATATTAAATATTAATGTACTTTATTGCTAAGTGGTCCAGTTCAAAAAGAACAGGTTTAAAACAGCGAAAAAAAAAATGTTGTTTAAAACACTTGTTTTCTTTTCATATTGATAAAAATATATTGGTTTGAGCTTTTTATTAGATTTTGAGCAAAGCTAAAAGTTTTACAAGAAGGAGTTAAATTCAATATATCCACCACCATCTATCAAGTATTTTATAGAATATATTATATAATATTAAATAATGTAACATTTATTTATGTTTTATTCAATAAGTACCTATATAGTTAAACATTTTTGGATAGTAAATACTAAATAGTACAGTATACCTTGTAAATAATAATGCCTATTGCCTAATAAATACATATATGTATACAATTACCAGTTACCACACCGTTTACAACGGTTTTCAAAGTTACACAAAGTTATCAGTATTATTTATCTATCATCTTATTATCATTTGGGTCAAGTTAACTAGTCAAAAAAATGTTTCTAAAAAAAAAAAATTAAAATTATAAAAAGATCCTTTACTTCGTTTATAATCTAAAATACAACGTATAAACTAATAGTAAAATAAATTAACCTATCACAGAAAGTTGATAACCCTTTTTTTTTTTGCTTACGGTTTTTGAAAGAGTATTTCAGAATAGTCGGAAAATTATATATATATATAGGCGGTGGATGGTGATTATACATTTTTTGTTTTACCCAACCAATTCATAAACACTTCGACGCCGTATTATCACGAATGTATGGTTTATTTTTTTTTTTTTTTGGGAGGGGGGGGAGTAAACTTCACAACTTTAAAAATTCGTGGTTGGTAATAAAGTTGGCCCATAAAGTTTTAGAAGTTTTACGGAAAACCGGTGTACTTGCAAATTCCGAAAATGGACTTGCAATCTCTTGCAAATTAAAAGCTATCGTTTGGTACCAATTTTAAAGCTTTCGGATAAGTTAGGTGGGCTAATTTCACAACTTTCAAAACTTACGGTGCTTTTCAAATTCACTTGTAAATTCCAAAAATGGACTTGCGAATCTTGCAAATTGAAAGTTATCGGTTGGTACCGATTTCAAAGCTCTAGGCCGACATGGATGGGCTACGTGAAGTTGGCCCATCCCTACATATTTTTAAGTTTTATGGAACACCCGTGTACTCGCAAATTCCAAAAATGGACTTGCAAATTCTTGCAAATAACTTGCAAAATAATGGTGAAGGTTTAGTATTGATTTGTTAATGTGGGTGGGCCAACTTCACGAACGTTAGATAACGTCGTATTTTTCCGAAATTTCTATTTTAAAGAAAAAGGTATTTATTCCAATTGATGAGTTTTTTTTAAAATAGTTATATCTCTTTAAAAAATAAAAAAAAAAACCACGCTACAGCACATTAAATTGCAATTTTTTGGTACCAGTTTGAAGTTGTTACGATAATGTAGGGTTATTGTTCGTAATTTATTTTATGATTTGGTTAAATTTTCCAATAATAATTTCATATGTATTTTAACTTTAAAACCACTTTAAGTGGTATTTTCGTAGACATACTTTTTTTACTACTGAATATCATCGGTGTGTCATAACTTAACGGTCAAATGTATTGTTACCTTTTACTATATAAGCAAAACTGACACCCAACGAGCGAAGTGCACCTTTTTTTACTAAGTATTCATCATGTATTTTTTATAGGACTTGAACTTTTAAAAAATTTTAATTTCACTTTTATATGAAAAAAATTAAAATCAATTTTAGGTACCTACGATGTTATTTTAGGATTGAGTTCGTGTAAAATAACCTTGGTAGGTACCTAACTGGCTATACCTATTTCAGTAGGTATCTCGAATATTCTATATATATAAGATGAACTTATTTAAATCATTCTCAATATTTAATAAAACAAATTAAGTAGTTAAAAATATAATGAACAAATTTCAAACAGTTAATAATATTTAATTAAAACAAAAAGTTGCATTTTAAGTTTGTCTAAATAGTATTTTATACAAATAAAATCTATATAAATTAAACTATACAAATAATAAGAATATCGATTTCCTAATATTTGCCTAAAATAAAAATAAACAATAAAAAATTGGCATATCACTATAACACATTTTTACTATCTTTACGAAAATAAGGTTGGTTATAAACCTAAAGAGTCCTCCCCCCCCAGGGGCGCTTTATTTTAATTTTTTTTATAACTTGGAAACTAAATAAGAATAATATGATTGTTGTGAATTGCATTATTATTGTATTTTTACTTTTAGAGAAATTTGATTTTTTTTGGTACCTACATGCATTTTTCAAGTTAAATTAAAATTGCTATTTCGATTTTTCGAGAAAGTAAAATTTAAATTCGTCAAGTTTAATGTTAAAATGGAAAATAATATAAAAAAATATATATACATTTTTATTTTCCATTAGTAAAATTAGTATATTAAATAAAATTATATAAATTATATAAAATAAAATTAAAAAGTTATTAGTATAGTAAATAAATTGCTCATAATATTTCATTTTTAAATTTTGAGCGTAGCGAGGACTGATAGGTATAATAGTTTTATTATGAATTTCTGACAGTGTAAGCCCGGATAGCTCAGTCGGTAGAGCATTAGGCTTTTAACCTAAGGGTCCAGGGTTCAAGTCCCTGTCCGGGCGGATTTTTTGTCATTTTTTCTTGATTTTTTTACATTGATTTATTAAAAACTAGGAATTATAGAATTTATTTAAAGTTTATAAAATGTCATAATTTTTTATCAAAATATAATTTTCATAATTTTTACAACCGTTATATCTCTCGTTTGTAAATACTTGAATTTGTTTCTAAATTGATCCAATATAAATTTTAATAATATTTTATATGTAGGTACCAATATTTTATATTTATTTTTGTAGTATTTTTCGTAAATTATAACTATATAATAACATTTTTTTTTTTTAATATATTTAACTTGTAAGTTAATTATTATTGTTATTTTGTACAATATATATTTATTTTTAAAAGAGTACCTATTACATTTTTTAAATTATTATATTTTTAATTATAAATTCTTAAAGAATACATTTTTATAAAAATTTTCAATAATTTTCAAATCCCATGAATAGTATTACCCGAGTAATAGGCATTCAAATTTAAAATGCGGCAGAATGGAGAAGTATATAACACGTAATAGATGTTGATAATGACGTCCTTTACAGTTAGTTCTTTTCCACTCCGTCACGCCTTTAATTAAAAAAAAATTGAAACGTGAAAATTCCTATACAAATATATTCTATACAAGAATTATAATTAAGATTTGTACTAGTGAACTGTATGGGTACCGCTAGCATGAAATAATATCCAAAGGCAAACGCAGGAGAGGGTTTTAAGGATTGAAACTCCCCACCGAAATTCGAGAAAAATATGAAAATGAACGTAACATCACAATTTATCATAGTTGAAATATACTAGGTTATTGCAGTTGTACCCCGACTCTTATAGATAATTATCACTTGAAGAAATTAAAATGGCAGCGTAAGGGGCGATGTTTCGATTGGCTGATAAAATATAAAGTATAAATTATTGGTAATTGTAAAACAACTTTATTAATTATATATTAGCGAATAAATCGAATATTTTGTTCATTGAAACTATATATATATATTATATTTATTTAAATTGATTTTATATATAATTTTATATTTTATTTTTATATATATATTTAAATTGATAGTCATTTTGTGGTAATGATAAGGAAATTTACCCTTACGTTGCCATTTTATTTTTGTGATAACAACAGAGGCTATTTGCAATAACTTAGTATATATTTCAACCATGCAATTTATGTTATATTTGCTTTAAAGTGGTTAAAATGTCCAGTTGATACTGCTAATGTCGCGTTTCGGTCTCTTCGTCTCTTTTTGTTATAAGTACGTTTATTTTTTGACATCCATGAAATAACATATTTGTAAAATAACCCATAAAAGAGCAAGTGCACTGAGGTATGACCACGACCAACAAGTATCCTATAGTTTTGGAGAGCACTAATTACGACGCATTAATCGATCTACCTACCTACCTACTTATAGCTGCTATCGTTCCATGTGAAATAAATGTACTATAAGTTACCTATATATAAATATTTAATATAGACGATCGTGATTTTTAATTAGTTTAAATCTATTCAAATCCTCTAAGTATTTAATATTTATATTCATTTTTTATAATTTTAATTTTATAAATCGTTATAACTTTTTATTAATTATATATTACTCTAGAAACATCAGAGACATAAAAGTAAATATTTTTACTATAATGAATATACCAAATAATTGGTAGGTGGGTCTAAACATAAAAATATGAACTTTAATTGTATTAAATTATGATTTATGACGACAAGATATAAAATGTTATTGAAATAATTTGTGTATAAATATAAAATATTAAAGAAGTATACAAAATATACCTACCTATAATATTATAGCATAATAATATTAGGTACATAAACTGAGTTCTTTTAACTAAGTACCTACCTATAATTAATAAATAAACAACACAACAAATATTTGGCAATGAATAATATTTATTTATAAATAATAATATTTCAAATAACATTTAGTTTTTAGATTTCTAAACAGAAGTTTAGACACCTTATATCCTAGGTATAGCTGATGACTATTTTTTTGTTTATTTTAAGTTTTGAATAGAACTATTCTATTCAATTTAATATTTATATTATATTATTTTCTTGCATTTCACATTTCACGACTCTCTCTGAAAATAAAATCTAAATACGGCCTTGTGCGTGTGTATACATAAACGTGAAAAAAATTTTTACAGAAAAACTGTGTATAGGTATAGTCAGCAATATGTGGACATAATAATGTAATCAATTAAAATATTAAATCGTATGAATGATTAGTTAACTGGAAACGGTTCATTCATAAATGTATATTTAATTGAAATTGTGTATATTTTTTAAAATGATTTTATTGTTTTAGGTAGGATTTGTAAACACATTTTGTATTCTAGTACCTAACTTTGTTTGTCATATACCTAATTATTTTGTTTATATTTATGGATTAAATAATTATCATCTGACTTGAAAATATAATATGTATATAGGTATACCACTTATAATAAAAAAAAAAGCCGGTCAATAGGGGGTGGAAGCACTTCGCTCGTCGGGTGTCAGTATGGGTGGATGCACTTCGCTACTGGGCAGGATACTCTTGGTGGATGTATTGCATTTGAAAGCAATGATAAATCATTGCATTCAATAAAACCATTCTGAGCGTAGCATCGGTGTAGTATACATAACTCTTAATATTAATTATATACCTACTCAGTACCTACCTATGTTTAACATTACATTGAAGATAAAATGTAGAAATAAGTATGATTTAGTGTGACCTTATACATATTGTAAAATGTAATATGATTGGTATATTTATAACAGCTCAGTTTCATGTAGGTACAGTTATTACTACATAATATTATACAGTACCTATATTTTATTGAATGTTCAGTTTGTGACATATAATATTGAAAACGAACAAAATATTATGTAAACCATTTGATCTATAATTGGTGTATATTCCAATAGGTACTCTTTACAATAGAACATAATGAAACGGTCACATGACATACAGTTGAATAAAATAATTAAGATAATAAACATACAATACCAATTAAATATGTTTGGGAAC